>CACRXP010000037.1:1225713-1244332 GCA_902702965.1 Spirometra erinaceieuropaei | reverse complement strand
GAAACACGCACTGAGTAGCAAGTATTACTGTTTTTTTACTACGAAAACTAGAAAGCGGTAGTAGGGAAAGGATTCACTACAATGGATTTTTTTACAAAATACGACTATTTTGCCAGACTGTCAAACAAACTGGGGAAAAAAAAAATTTACCTTATATAGAAAGGCGACTTTTAAAACGGACTCAAGTAAAAAAACAGGCATTAATTACTTAAGAATATCCAGATAAATGCAGAGCTTCACTTATCTTTGAAATTGAGCTGCGCGCCTTGACCTTGACCGCATCTTCCGCTCGTCATTCGAGTTAGGGAGACTGCGATCGGAATGGAAGATAGCAAATATCTTTCCAATATACAAGGGCTGCGCTCGCACTAATGCTAAAAATTAACGGCCTGTTAGTGTAAATTCTATCTGCTGTAAATTAATGGAGGCCATAGATAAGAAAACAAAACTGCAGTTCCTGGAGCAACCCATTTACACTCAGACCTGCAGCACGACTTCAGACAGAACCGATCGTGCCTTTCCAGCTTATTGCTATAGACGGAGCAATGGACTGGTGCACTGGACAAGGATGGTAGGGTCGACGTCACCTAAACAGACTTTCAGAAAGCGTTCGACAGCGTCCCACACAAACGCCTAACCAACAAACTTTCTGAAATTGGGATAAGAGGAAGGCTGCTGGCATGGATAACAGATTTTCACACCGGGAGATCGCAAACCGTGTGCACCGAAGCTACAAGGTCAACTCATACCCCCGTCCTAAGTGGTGTACCACAGGGCATCGTCTTAGGGCCGTTGCTATTTCTGGTTTAAATTAAGGACTGCGTCGACCACCTGGCATGCAGCGTTATCATGTTTGCTGACGATGTCAGGCTGTGGAGACTTATGAGATTTGACGCAGACAGGTACGCGCTTCAAGACAGTTTCAAACGCCTGAACAGCTGGTCAGATCGTTGGCTCCTCAATTTTACTGTGGACAAACATGTGGTCCTGAGACCCCGCACCAAGAATACCACTGAGGAGGACGAGTCCTTTCAATACATCCGTGTTGGTCAGCCCCTCTCAAATGTTGTGGAACAGAAAGACCTGGGCGTCCTAATGACCTCCTTGTTGAAACCATCATCATAGTGTCAAAGGGCAGCCAAAAGTGCCATAAGGGTGTTATTTGCGCTGAGGCGAAAATTTGTGCAGATCGATAAAGAGCTGTTCGGAAAAACCCATGGAACATTCGTCCGGTTTCACTTAGAGTACGCAGTCCAGGCCTGGCGACCGTGGTTGAAGAAAGATTATCAACGACTGGAAAGAGTACAGGCGATGGCTACGAAGATGGTCAAGAATCTTCCTCATCCGCCTTATGAAACCAGGCTGACCGAACTAAATCTGTTTCCTCTAAATTGCACTCAACTGCGCGGCGATCTCATTCCAACCTACAGGATTGTCTGAGGCCGTGAGTGTGCCCTGGACTTTGATGAATTCTTCGAATTGGCCGGGACTGACCATCTGCGTGAGCATCCCTTCAAACTGCAGAGGAGGCTGGCTCATTCGGACGTCCAACGGAACGCCTTCTCTCACAGGATCACTGGGGCATGGAACGGACTCCCTGATGAGGTGGTTTTTTCCTAAACTGCTGAATTCTTTAAGTGTAGACTAGATGCTTATGTGCTGAGAAACTACTGCACATATGATCACGATTGTTCTAGCGGTGGCAGTTTGCACCTGGCTCACACTCACCGCTATTTTTTTAACATTCCGCATTTGCTGATGTAATAGATGATTTTATTTCGGTTTATCGATATGAATAGGGAGCTCAGAGTCGACAGCCTCATTCACTTAATAAACAAACTTCAACTGACTTAAACCAATAGAATTCTTTTGATTACTTCGGAAAGAAATATTCTAAGCCTGCGTCTAATCATGTGAGAAGTGCTTATTGCCTTCTACCCCCACTTTTTGAAACGGCCGAACGGAATAAACAGTGCCGCTGCCCACCTGCACAGACCTCTTTGCATATCAATCATTTATTTTTGCAGATGATCTTAAACGTGTATATTTTTTCAATAAATCTACGAGCCTTCATTGCATGGAGCAAATCCATGCTGACTTGCTTGCTCTCTCAACTTGGAGCTCAAAATGGCTAATGGATATCTCTCCGTCTATATGTCGCTATATGTGTTTTGAACCTGATAGGCTACTTTATCCAATGGTCCCCCAAGGCACACCCATGACTGAATGTACCACCATCAAGGATTAAGGTTTAAGCTACACTAATAATCTTGATCTCTCGCCACACGCTGACAGAATTAGAGCCAAAGCTACCCGGATTTGTGGCTTTATTTCTTACAATTTCGATCTTCCTGAAACTAAATTAAGGCTCTATCGTATGTTTGTACTTCCCATTCTCGAGTATTGTTGCCCATTCTTTGGTTTGACGAATGAGGTTAGTCGTTTAAAAATTGAAAATGTGTAAAGACGTTTTTCTAAGAAACTTTTAGATAGGGAACATCCAAATGTCTCCTACTCAGTTAGATGTCAGCTTAATTACCTTAAATTTTTTATGGGTGCTGAGACTAGAAGCAGGCTTCTGTCTCCTCTCTCGCATTAATAATAGTTCAAATATTCCTCGGATTTCAGCACTCACCCTTAGTAGTCGCCCATACAACCTTCGTAACTCTTCCTTGATTATACCTCCTACAGCATCTTCCACCTTTATGCGGTCCCTTTTTTTGCTTCCAGATATACTTTCCTCTGGAATAACCCTCCAGAAAATATAAGATCTTCAGACAGTGTACACGCCTTTAAGAGGAGGTTACGTCTTTATATGAATACTGACTCAATTAAACTTTTATTTTCCTCATCCTCCCCGGACAACATTCTCTATGACACTGAGAAAGGGCAACCGGGAATTTACGACGTCTCCATTAACTTTCCGAATCTGCTCACATTTACTTCCTTTGTGAGTCGTGTCCCTTCCTAAGCTCCCTAACTAGTAATGTTAGTTTTTTTTCACTTTTTAAGTTCATGCATCGTGCCCTCACAGAATGCGATCCATCGACGCTCTTGGCGAAGTCTTCTGTATTCGCCATATACTAGTAGTTTGGTCGCATCTCCCTTGCCCCATCCTCGGATGGACTCGGATGAATGTAACCGATCGCACCTGGGTTCCTATCGCCTCGAGACTGGTTTTTAATTTCGCTACTTATTTGCCTAATTCAAGGCCACATATATGCCAGTCTTGCCTGACCCGCCTACTTACCCCTTCATGAAATCCGTCAAACAATGCCATATTTAACGACGATTTTCACGGTTCTTCATGTCATCTCTCGCATTTCGACCTCATACGGTCTGTCGACTTTCGAGGCGGAACCCTCAGTATTCACCGTATACAAGTAGTTTGGTCGTACCTCCCTTCCCCACTCCTCGGCTGGGCTCGAAGCGTACTGTGGCCGATCGCGTCTGGGTTCCTCTCGTCTGGCTTCTTTGACGCGAATAATCTCATCTGGCATATTAATCATGCCCTGACGATGTCGGTTCTAAATCGCGTATGCAATACCACATGCATGTCAGTCCTGTCCGACCCGCATACGTACTCCTGAAAACTGACATTTATTTCTGCCCTGACGATGTCCGATTTTAATCCACTATATACCGCTACATGCAGGCCAGTCCTACCCGCATTCTCCTGTTATTATTTTTTATCGAGGGGTTTTTCTTCTCCTGTAAAAGTAATCCAATCAATTTACATTTTAATGTGGAGTTTTTTTCATCTCTCTCTCTAATCATATTTCTTAACGGACTAAAATTTAGAAACTATAAATTGCATTTTGTACAGATTCTGCCTCCTCGTCTTAAATTGCTATGCAAATTTATTTTTACTTGTTTTGATGTGACCCCGACGGGTTTTTAGTAAAAATTATTATTATCTGTCTCATGATTTTTATAATTGTTTTTGTCCTCGAGGACGATTGGGGTCGGCAATCGTCCTCGGTTTTCACGTCTTCTACAGTGCAACTCGGCGTCCTGTGGCACCTCGGAGACCTTACTCTCTTCAAAATTGGTGACCTATTGTCCTAATGTCGCTCTCCCACCAATTATGCAAATTTCGTTTAGAAACTTTTGAGCACTAGATGTGCAGGGCAGCATAGTCACTTGATTATATTGATGGTTTATCCTGAAGTTCAAACGCATCTCCCTCCCCTTAGGTACAATGGGGTTAAGATAGCTGAACGATTGTCTGTCCCCAACCGGCGTTCTGGCACTAATGTCCTGACAGAGAAGCTTATACACTGTCCACCGTAAAAATTTGCGAATGCAAGGGTATGGTTTAGGGCTAGGGCTTCATTCTTTGGGAAGTAATTGTGCTAGAAGAAAATGCCCGGCGATATTTATTTGTATGTGCCAGAGAAACAAATGAGAATAACTCGCAGTGGCTGGATGCAAATTAGATGCGTAGTCTCATGAAATATGCCTTCGATTCGAAAACCATGCGAAGTGCGGTCGCAATATTAATAATTCTACAGCGTACTCCCAAAATGTCTTTTGGACAAGCATACAATTCATAAAAGAGAAAATTTGTTTAAAATGAGTAAAGGGAAAACTATTTCGTGCATACTATCATAAACTATATTTAAATTTATGGGTTATCGAAAATTAATGAAAAAATTCGCAATAGTTAGGCTGTTATTTTTTACAGAACGTAATTTTGACAAGCGACTGGAAAAGCTTGTTTAAAACGTGATATTCCGAGGTGTCTGAAATACTTGTGGATCATGCTGCATGATAATTAATATGACAGCATTTCCTTAGGTAAATTTCTCGAATGAGGACGCATTTCAGAATTTCGGTCAACACTTCTTCAGATAAGGTATCTAATGTAACAGTGGATTAAGGGCTGTTCGACTTTTCTACGTTCTCTTCTGAATTGTAGACTTCAGCGACATTAGTTAGCTTGCAGAAAACACCAACCATAAAAACTCCTCCTCTGCCTAGTTAATTTTTTCTCAGTTTTTCATAATCCCTGATATCCATATTAAATTCCGCAGCATCAAGGTCCATGTCAAGGCACGCAGCTACGTTTCAAAGAGAAGTGGACCTTTGCCTATACGTAAATACTCCTTGGCAACTAACCCTTTTTAACTGATTCCTTTTCCGAATTTGCCTTTCATTATCGGGTAAAATTTCGCCCCATCTTGTTAGACGGTCTATTAAAGTAGCCGTACTTTGCGAAGCGCCTTTTTAATGACTCCTTGCCAGACCGTCTCTTTCGAAGTTTGGTAGTTAAATAACAGTAACATTTGCTATTCCGTGCGTTTTGTTGTACGTTAGTAACCTTTCGATCCTTGTACTGCAACGAAAAACCCATCTAGTGCTCCGATGGACACGAGTTAAAAGATGAAGGCTTACCCCATCCCCACCGTCTATGTCTGCTAGAATCGCGGCCGGCGACGCAACGGCTGTCAGGATGTGTTCGCTGCCTTCTCTCGATATGACTGACTCAGAAAATCCCCCCCAAGTATTCTGAAGCATATGACATATGCTCCAATACTCCTATCTAACTTATTTACCCTACTCCCGTCAAATGTACTTTTTCCGGACATGCGGAAATACTCGACCATTGCACCTATCTTTAAAAGCGGCAAGCGATCTCATACCCAAAACTATCGTGGTGTCCACCGACCACCGGCTATAGCTAAAATCCTCGAAAAAATAGTTTGCAGCCAATTGCTAGACCACCCCATAAATGCCAAACTCTCTCCCCCTCTCAACATGCATTTTTACCTAAAAAGTCGTGTCAGTCCAGCTATCTTACTTATTTGAAATTTGTTCCCATCAATAGCGATGATCGAAACACAGTAGCTCCAATGTACTTCGATCTAAAAAGGCTTTTCACAATGTCCCCTATAAAAGACTTAGAAACGTCATCGAATTAGGCATCCCCTTCTCGATTTTCTTAAATCCTATTATCAAGATCGATATAATAATAAAAGTTTTATTTTAATGCCAGTTTACAGGCATTGTCGAGGGAAGCGATTAAACACAAATCCGACCAGCAGTGAAAAAAACTCCCAAGGTAAAGGAATAAAAATATAGTTGATAGTGGTTTTCGTGGTATGGAGGGTTCAGGAAAAAAACTGCCGGTGGTAGATTTTCGACCGTCAAAAATGGGGGGATTGCACGGTATCGAAGATTATCGGACGTCAATTCCTTTAATGAAGTTGGGGATAGTCAAAGAAGAGGCGTTGACGAACAGCTGGCGAGACCGGCCATAGAGTTCAGAGACCACAACCGCCATCGCTACGGTACAGTCGATCAGTGGACTCAGCACCCAAAATTTGTGGGAGCTTTTCTGAATGCAAAAATCGAGTAATAGTTCTCTTAAATAAAGGATAATTTTGCAGAGTTTTCCCACTCATGGGTGGTTTATTCCAAATAGCAATTGCATTTACAGAAAAGAACCGACGATATTTAACAGTACGTGCCAGAGGCAGAAATAAAAAGAACTCACAGTGACTGTTACGTCGTGGGTGGATATAATGTCTTAAAGAGGTGAGTGGGTTAAATGTGTGATTGTATAAGAGTTTTAATAGCAAAAATAGTCCCTTTTGTAATCTACGGAACCATAAGGGATCAAGGCCCGTAAGCCGGCAACGTTCTTGGTAAGACAAATGTCGGTGTTCCAGGGTTAAAATTCTCTTGGTAAAAAAGTGTTGAACGAATTCTATTTTCTTCCGCTCAGTAGCACGCATGAGGCTAAATAAGAACGAACAGTATTCCAGGCCAGGTCTAACGTACATGTTGTAAAGGCGCATTCTGATGTCCCTAGTTTTAAAGTTTCGGAAGATAAACCCGGTCGTTCTACGGGCTTTGGAGACTATCAAGGCACAGTGCTCCGAAAGATTGAGGCTCCTGGAGTATAATAAGCCCAGATGCTTAATAACCCCAGGCTCATTTATAGCGTGACCATCAATGCTTAGTTAAGGTTGGCGATCGTCGCCAATCACCATGACTGAGCACTTATGACAAGAGAGAGAGGCGCCATGTGCGGCACCACTAGGCGAAAGCCTGTAGATCGCTCTTTAGGAGCTCAAGCACGCTGTCATGATGTGCCGGCTTATATCGATATGCAACTTTAAAATCATCGGCATATATGAAAGGCTTACCATTCTAATATAAATCGGGTACATCATTAACGAAAAGGCAAAATAATAGCGGGACGAGTACACTACCCTCAATGACCCCACTCCTCACACGTGTGGGGTTGGAGATAGCATTGGAAATCTTAACTCGTTGTGTACGAGTGCCCAGGTAAGAGGATGTAAAATTCAAAAGTTTGCCACCTATTCCGAAAGAGGGCAGTTTCAAGAGAAGAAGAGCATGGTCAACACGATCAAAAGCGTTAGTGAAATCGAAATATACTGTGTAAAGTGCAAAACCATTGTCCCTAGATTGGAGAACACAGTCAAAGAAAGAGAGTTGACAGGTGTCACAAGATCAAGCTTTGAGGAATCCATGCTGGGCAGCACTCAGAAAGTCATTCACTGTTAAGTGACACATCATCTTATCTTTGATCAATGTCTCTAAGATCTTCGAAACTGCGGAGAGTGTGTTTATTGGCCGAAAGTCATCAAATGATGTATATTTTCCGCGCCTAGGAATGGGCAAAATGTGTGATTCCATCCACAAGGTAGGATAAGTTTCACTTTCAAGCGCAAGATTACATATCTTGCATAAGAGGGATGGGAAAATCGTAATTGCGTCGGCTTTTAAAATGCTTACTGGGACACCATCAGGTCCTGGACTATAAGACTGACGAAAACGCCGAATCGGAACAGTCACATCCCACAGAGTGAAAGTTAAAGTTTCTAGAACAGCCCCGGTCAATGCCTGGATGGCCGGAAGCGAATTGGTCGAGTTTTTAATATAGGTTTTGGGCAGGAAATCATTGAAGGTATCAGCGGTTAACTGGGCATCAACTATGGGATTTTCAAGAGCGTCTCGGAGGATGGGATACTGAGTCTTTCGGTGAGTTCGTATTTTTCTAGAGAAAAGTTTCGAGATATTTAACGAATGGTTTTCTGTAAACTGGACCTCTTCGGCTAGCTGTTTTTCCTCAGACAATTTTTAGCTCGATCAAAAATATCACAAATCAAGGGCAAATCAGAATCATCGTTCTGAAGATGTAAACGACGATAAAGCCTGCGCAATCTGCGACGAAGGGTAAGGGTAGGAAAACCTCATCCCCAGCATTAATAATTTTCTTACGGGGGACAAAAGGAGAAATAAGCGGATTCAAAATTTCGTACAGTTTTGCAGTGCAAACATTTACATCCGAACTAAGGAAGAAGTCAGTCCAGTCGTAGGAATTAAGGTGTGTTAATAATTCGGTTGAGCGAGTTGATCGAAAATCGCGGAAAAAGTTATATTTTGCGCAAGACGTTTTGTCAGCCTCGAATTCCAACGTTGAAACAACTATGTCATGGTCTGAGCCCCCAAGTGGGCCTAGAGATTACACTTACGATGGCATGCAGCCTCTACAGAAAATGAGGTCAATTATGCTTGAGCCTCAAGTGGGAAAATTGACAGCCTGAGTTCACATCCCAACATCCACAACCTCAAGAATTTTTTCGAACATTCTGGGGCCTGAGGGCGGAGACCAGCGGAATTCGGGAAGATTAAAGTCACCCGCAACCAATTGATACTTAAAGCTTAAGTCGGCCGCTGCATGAAATGCCTGTGAGAGTAAACGATCACAATTTTCATTGGCGTTGGGAGGGCGATAGACGCAGTAAACGAGTAAGGCGAACTTATTTTTTTAGTGCAACTTGGAGCCAGCAGCTGCCTTCTACTGCGGAAAAATACGGGAGGTCAAGCGACAAAAATGTAAGTGTTTGCTTAACCTTGACGCAGCTGCCCCCACTACGGCTATCTTGGCGATCGTTTCGAATGCAAGTATAGCCTAGAAGCGAGAGTTCGGAGTCAGCTACTGAGACTGATGCCTACGTTTCAGTTACTATAACAATATCTGGACAATGAACGAACGCCAATGTCTGAAGCAAAGGCATCTTATTAAGCAAGGATCTGGCATTTAAAACAAAAAGTTTGAAGGGAAAGGCTGTTAGTTTCTGAGGGAGGTGGGATACATCGTCTTGGGCTATCCACGGAGCAAACGGTCCGGATGCAACCATCCGGTTCTGCCAAAAAATTTGTGGCATCGAAAAATTCTGACGTGGATAAAAAGGGGTAAGATTTGGGGAGGAAATGACGGACAGGTATACTGGTAACCATTGTTAGCTAACTTATTTTCAGCTGAAAATCCGCGGGGCAGATACCGCAACACATTCCCGCCGGAACGAAACTGAGGATCGGATGAGTTAACTGATCCAGTATAGACATTAGCATGAGGAATACATTGGTAGAACGGCTGTGGATGAAACAAGTGAGGGAGTGGGGGACGCATTGTTTCCATTGGAGCAAGAGTTCTATTAAAGGGCGGGAAAATCGGCATATTCGGCCTAACTGCCTCGATATGAGGGCTGCGGGACAGTTGGGAACACGTTACGTTTTGAGTCGGGGTATTTGAGGCACTGTTCGCCGATTGAGGAGGAAAAGATTTTATAATGGTGCTGGATTTATCGGGTGTCCGTGTCGCTGAGACAGCAATTGGATTTGCCTTTGACTTAGACACATGCTTAGGCTTGCTAGGGGTTGTTGGGGGAGTCGACAGAGGCGTGTTTATACCAGGCGTGATGGTGTGTTTAAAGAGCTCAGCATTAAAAGAAGTCGAATTCCCTACAGTATTGACTATGCCGTGATGTGCGGATGCCGCAGATGGTGTTGTAGAGGACTTATTCAGACTGACAGTAGGTGTCATTATCTTGGTGTTGGTTTTTGCCGATTTTAATCTATTCAGTCTTCGCTGCAGGGGTAAGAGGTCTGGCGAAACGGAGCAGCGTCATTTACGGCAGGATTCTCTAGTTATCTCCCTACCCGACAAGATAAAATCTACTTCAATCATGGAGAATAGGGCAATTAGTATCGGTGCATTACGGCTAAGCGAGCGAAGTCGCTTAGCTTGTGCGACACTGAAACTCAAGCCACAACTTTGTAGGAACAAATGCGCTCCCTCCATAGCAGATAAGTGGCTCAGAATGTTTCGCTGTACGAAATTATGCTTGCGTTTAATTCTCTACACAGTTTCCGAACTGATTACCCCAATAAGTTTAAAAGCTTGCTCAATCACTTTTTCAGAAGTGCTGTTTATATCGCCATAAATCAACTGATCGGCTATTTCGCCGGCTGATGGCCTGCAACGACTAGCAGAGGCGTATTTTTGGACGACTGAAGGGTCAAGAGGTTTTACATGTACTAAAGGGATTTGTGAGTTAATCAGATCTGCAGACGGCGAAGAACATACGCTGGCACCTGCAATGTCTTCAGTCACGATTTTAGCACCCAGAGACGGTGGGGAGGCCGCAAGCTTTCGCCTTTTAGCACGTGCTCTGCGGAGCATTACAGACAAGATAAGTTTTTCGTAACAGGAGAAGGATCAAAACTTTGTCAACGTACAGAAAGGCGCACTGAATAGCAAGTAATATTGTTATTTAACTACGAAAACTAGAAAGAGATAGTAGGGAAAGGAGTCACTACAAAGGTTTCTATTCCAAAATACGACTATTTTTTCAGACTGTCAAACAAAACTGGGAAAAAATTTTACCTTATATTGAAAGGTGACTTTTAAAAGGGACTCAAGTAAAAAACAGACATTTATTGCTTAAGAATATTCAGATAAATGCAAAGCTTCATATGTTCTAATGCACATGGATTGGCAAATTGTCCACGTTTAAAATCTATGGGTTTTGCAGATCGGTGGAATTGTCTGCGAAAACACAGGGCATGTTTTGTTTATCTTAGTAATACAAATTCAGTACGCTGAATTAACCGGACAATTTCCAGTTGGCGCGTAAACGACTAATCTATCTCAAGAGTAAGTTGGGTCGAGATCCCGAATTACTTCGGAAATATGAGCAAACCTTCCGTCCGTACACGGAGAGGGGATACATTGAGCGAGTTGACGGCAACAAAGCGTTTTCAGTTACGAGACACTGGTACTTACCAAACCACCCCGATGTCAATCCCCGAAAATCAGAAAAAATTCGTGTTGTATTTGACTGTGCTTAAGAATATCGAGATAAATGCAAAGCTTCACATATCTTTGAAATTGACATACGCGCCTTGACCTTGGACGTGGTGCGAATCCGAAACATAGTCTCAGAAACATTCCCTATTGCCAGGGGAGTACTTCAAGGCACTATCCTAGGCCCCCTTTTATTTCTCACATATATTTACGACTTACCGTTCATATTAGTACCAGCTTAGCAGTTTTTATATGCGGACGACCTGAAACTTGCATATACATATAACGGGAACACAGTTTCCCATATTCACAGAACAATCGAAACCGATCTGCAAAAACTCAGCGAATGGAGTGGTCAATGACAGGTGCCCTTTTCACCCGAAAAGTGTCATCTCCTGATGTTTCGCTCACAAAAACTTCCGCCATAATTTTCGAGGATAATGAAATAACGGACGCCCCACCGGTAAAAGATTTAGGTCTCAGCTATATAAATACCCTTGATTTGTCTCCCCACGTCCAGCAAATATCACCGAAAGCCAATCGCCTGTATGGATTCATTTGTGAAAATTTCACCTTAAATGCACTAAGAATATAACTTTTCAAAATGAACATCTTATCTCTCCTAGATTCTTGCTCAATCTTTTTCGCTATAATGCACTCAGACGGCCGACAGAAACTAAAAGGCATTAAGAGACGTTTTACTATATCTCTGTCCAGAAGTGATAGCATCCAGGGTTCATACTTAGAACTATAACATAAATAGGGTCTTCGACCCCTCTGGATCAGAAGACTCCAAAATGGTCTACACTTCCTATTCAAGGTCACCGATGACCGAGACGTTTTCAAAATGAATTTACTAACAAACCAAAATGTCCCTGGAAACAGCAGAAACAACGAAGATATTATAAGAATCCCCAAATTCACAAAGTCTCAAAGGTCGAATTTCTACACCATAAGATACGCAATTATCGGAAATGCTCTTCCAAGTTCTATCCGGAAAAGTCGAACTCTATTCGACTTTCAAATAAAAACTAAGGAATTCCTTTTAAATAAAAATACGCATTTATTTTTGAATAAAATAGGGCATTTATCAGATCACTTCTTTGATACAGAATTTGGTCCATAAGGACTCTGATGGTGCCAGCCGCTTGAATAATACCGGAACATAGCACTAAAACAATCGGATTTATGAAAGACAGCATCATTGATAAACACACAACAGATAGTGATATTCTTTCTTTTCTCTCTTTGTCGTTTCTACCGGCTATGTCACCTGACACTTAATATCCCATAAGGAGCCAATAATAACATTCCTTTCAATAAAACCCTGCATATTAGTTGTACGTACGTCTATATTAAGCCCATATTAAACCTATATACAAATATATTAGATCGTAGTAAAAAGTCGACCACTACTTCTATAATGTTACATTTACAAGAACAATATAACACATGATTGTGATTGTGACTTGCCATTGAATGTTTGTCACTCCTGATATATATTCATCTTTTCCAGCTTTTAGTCCAGACAATTATGGCAAGCCTCCTGAAAAACACGAAGGAAATGTGTGGCCGCCCATTTATGGCTGGCCAGATAGACTGACAACCACCTGTAGAAAGTTCTAGAATGCCAGACCACGTGTGGCCGCGATCTTGGAGAAGGCCCTAGAAAGCTTGTCACTTTAGGGGCGCGCGAGCCGAACTTTTCCATATTAATACGCCAGGCACTTAGTCGCAATTTGGCCTCTCGCAAAAAGTATGCATGTAATAAATTACTATAAACTTAAAATCAATCAAAATAGCTCCGTCCTAAGTTTGTCTAACTTTCTACCCTCGACCAAATCTCAACTAATCAACAATGGCGGGCGCAACCTTGGCGACTTCCGGCCCGGAGAGGCTATAAATCCGGGCGAGGATGAACCCAGGTCAATCCCGTGGCAGGCTGCCAACCTTCGGACGTGGGATTTCAGTCGCTGTTTTCGTCAGATCCCCGCGCCCCTGCCAATCCTGCCGGACAATCTCCCCTTGCCCCAGTTTATTTCTCTAATTAGGTTTCCCCTCTTTAGTATCTTATTGTACAAAGGCGTTTAAGTACATAGACGTTACCGAATCCTTATTTTCCTGGGCCGTTTCTCGTACTGACATTCGGGCTCGTTACGAAGTGGTGGCAGCGGTGACCACTATGCCGGATAACCCAGTGGGTAAACTGGTCAATGAACTCCATAAGCTAGGTTTGCAGGAGCCGTCTGCCCCCATGCCGGAAAAGTTGTCGAGGACGGCTGACTTCGGTCGGTGCGAGGCGAGGGTGACGGACTACCTGCGCAGGGCTGATGCTTCGTCGCGAAGCGGAACCATCACAGGACTGCTGGATGACGAAGTCTACGACCTCGCTCAGTTAGTAGACATATCTGCTTCCATGTCGACGACGGACACCCTGAATCGCCTTCGTCCAAATCCCGGGGCGTCTATGAACCCCTGGATTCTGCAATACGAGTTTCGGGGCCGCGTCCAGCAGCCGGGTGAACAAGTCCTCGACTACCAGCAGGCCTTTCGTCTCCTGGGACGGAGGGCTTTTCCCACCATGAATGCTCCAGCCCTCATTCAACGGGTGTTGGAGCAGTTCATCGCTGGTGTCAGGGACCCTGAAATCCGGAAGGCCTTGATGCGGGAACAACCGTCTACCCTCGGCAAAGCCCTTGACCTCGCACGTCAAAAGGAGGCGCTCCAGGCAGTCTGCGATCGGCCAGCTCAACCTCTCCTCCGCATCGCTGCTCTCCGGCCGCAGAAGGTCCGCGACTGTGGTACTCAAACGCCCTGGAGCCGCTGCTCCTGCGCCTCCTTCTACCCCCGACAAAACTAGTGACGTTGACAGCTGCCCTGTCGAGGCCGAGGAACTCAGTCTCGCCGCCCCGTTCAGGCCACTGATGTCATTACGGAGGACACGGCGGTAAGTATTACATTGTTTCTAAATCATCTGTTTTATGCATTGTTCCTACTATTTGCCCTTTAGAAGGTTTTGTAGGCAGCACAGGTCTTTCATGTCTAGTAGACTCAGACACTGGTTGTTCTTTGATATGTCTTCAGTCTTTTCAGGGTTTCAAACGACGATTAGGTATTGTGGTGGGCCTGATATTAAACTTCATACTGCGAATGGCACTCATTTTAGCCATAGTGGTCTTGTGAAGTTTTCTCTTGACCTCTCAGGTTTTAGTTTTTCCCACCAGTTTGTCGTGCCCCGGATATCACTTGGATAGATTGATAGACAATTATTATTAAAGACCCGTCGGGGTCCCATCAAAGCAAGTTAAAATAAATTTGCATGCGAGTTTTAGACGAGGTAGGCCGAATCTTTACAAAATGCAATTCCTATTTTCTAAATTAGAAGTCCATTGAGAAACATGATGATTGAGGGGTGAAAAAAACTCCTTACAAACAGTTAAAAATGATCGGATTAATTTTACAGGAGAAAAAACCCCTCTTTAAAAATAATAACAGAAAAAAGCGAGCAGGACTGGCCTGTAGGTGGCGGTTTATAACGGAATGTTGTCGGTCATCGTCAGGGTAGCAATAAATGTCCGCCTTGATGGGTACGAATGTGGCGCAGACAGGACTGGCTTTCAAATGGCATTGTATACGGGATTCACAATTGAGATCGTCTGGGCCTGATTGGTACGCCGCGTCAAAGAGGCCAGACGAGAGGAACCGAGATGCGATCGACCACAGCACGCTTCGAGCTCAGCTGAGCAGTGAGGAAAGAAGGTACGACCGAACTACTAGTAAACAGTGAATACTGAGGGTTCCGCCGTGAGTGTCGACAGACCGCATGAGGTCGGAATGCGGGAGATGACATCAGAAACCGCGAAAATTGTCGCTATGGGGGGAAAGGATAGCGATGGATTTAGAAACCAATTCAAAACAGGGGGTTTCTAATGATATAATTAAGAGTTACCACTTAATCTACCACTAAATCCCAGGAGGACCCTTCTCGAAGTCAAGAATCTGAGTGTTCGGGAATGAGGCCGTTAACAGTGCCTTTATGCTTTCCGGTGTAAGATGGTTGCGCAATTTCGACTTCAATACCAGTAACTTAGGCGATAATCTAATTTCAGGCGGAAGATTATTCCAAAGGAAGGCGTATTTGGAAGCAAAGAAGAGGGAGCGCTCAGATGTAGTACAAAGAGGCGGCGGAATCACCATGCAGGAGTTGCGCGTGGCATAAGACCGATCTCTCGGAGTGAGAGTGTCAATGTGCGGAAGACTGGAGCTAGAGTTGATGCAAAAAAGGAAGCAAAGGCCAGCTTCGGGTCTTCTAACCCACAAAAACTTCATGTTCACCAGCTGACATCTCTGAGTATAAGAAATACTGGACGAAGCTTGAGAGAACAGTTTCCGGGTGAAAACCCTCTGAACATTTTCGATTTTATTACGGTCGTAGGCGTTCATTAAACCGAAGAAAGGACAGCAATATTCGAGGACTGGAAGAACAACCATTTGATAAAGTCTTAGCTTCCATTCCGGAGGGAAAAAATTATGCGATATGAATCCACATATCTGCGCGGCTTTGGCAGAGATTCTATCTGCATGAGATGATAAGGCAAGCTTATTTGTATAACTAAGACCTAGATCCTTAATGGTGAGGCATTCTGAGAGTGGGTTATTCTGAAAAATTATGGGACCGGAAGTTGCGTAGGACCAAAAGCCATGAAACTACACTTGGATGATGAAAACTCCATCTGCCATGTCGAACCCCATCTGCTTAAGCGTAGTAAATCGGCATTAATTTTTTCAACACAAACATTTGCGGTGTCTTTGAAATATGCGTGAGCACAATTAAGGTCATCGGCATAAGTAAAAGTTTGCGAATTTCCGAGTTCAGTCGAAATATCATTGATGTAAAGAAGGAAGATAAGCCGACCCAGAACCGTGCCTTGAAGTACGCCACTCGTGATCGAGTGGGGTGTCGAGTAGCTATTACCGACCATGACTTTCTGATATCGGTTGGACAGATAGGACCTGATGAAGTCGAGTAGAGGCGGCCGGATGCCGAGAGCTTCCAATTTTACTAAAAGACGTCTATGAGGCACCTTGTCAAAGGCTTTGCTAAGATCAAAGTAAATAACTACCACTGACTGCCGCTCATTACGAAGAGAAGTGATTAGATTAAGAAAAGCCAAGTGGCATGTTCTGCAGGATCGTTCATGTAAAAACCCATGCTGACTAGAGCTCAGAAGCCGATTAGCTGGACAGAAGTTAAGAATTTCATTGAAAATAATCCTTTCAAGAAGCTTTGCTAGAGACGGCGTTTTGTGCACGCCCCGATAGTTATTAACATCGGACCGAGATCCTGACTTGAAAACGGGAATGATAATTGACGTTTTCCATTTTTCAGGAAAGAATCCTTTTGAAATATAAACCGAGAATAAATGACTGAGCAATATGGGAAAATCGGACGCTTGTTTAATAATCATATTCGGAATCCCGTCCGTTCCTGAGCAGTGTGAGTATTTCAAACGGCTTATGTGTTTCTTAATGAGATCTGAGGAGACATCAATTTTACTAAGTGTCCTATCTGAAAGTGATCGAAAGAAAGGGACCGGATCGGACTCGGTAGCAAGGTGTTTTGCAAAGAAAGCACTAAACAACACCGCCTTGTCAGTGTCATCGGTGAGGAAGACTTTGTTATCATTTAGCATGGGTGGAAGTTCAAACCACGCTTAGAGGAGGACCGATGACGGAAGATGTTAGCGACGGATTTGCCAGGGTTCGAGCCACTGAGAGCAATTGATTCTCTTTGCCTGTCGCGCGCTTGGCGCATCCTTGAGGCCATCTCAAAAATCTCTGTGATTCTAAGATGAACTAATAAGGAACTAGTGGACAGGTCACGCAGTTGTCGCCTGAACTTTTTTAGTCCGTTCTGAAGAAAATGAGGAACAAGGGAATCTGAAGAATTAGGCTTGAGATATCTACGCGGCACAATCTCTAGAATGTCCTTGGAAACATTGGACATGACATCACGAAGAGTGGTTACATCGCTACAAGTGAGGAAGCCACACCAATCCAAGGATCTCATATAGTTATTTTTTAAGTCGCTATCTACGCAGTCGTAGTTCATGAAAGTCTGAACGGCGCTTGTCTTTTTTGAAAAGGCAAGCGGTAGGCAACAATGAATTAATACGTAGTCACTGTCAAAGAGGTCCTTTTTTAAAGCAACAGAAAGAGGTGCAATGTCATTGGTAAAGATTAGATCTAAAATGTGACTATCTCTTGTTGGAGAGCGCACCAGTTGGGACCAATTAGAAAAATTGAAAATATCTTGGAAGGGCTGGAATCTAGGTGGACAGATATTGGAAGCCCAGTCTATTTCAGGAAGGTTAAAATCCCCAGTGATTATTTTAACATCGAAAGCAGCTTCCGAAATTAATTTAAAGATTTCACAGAGTTGTGAATCATCACTGGCTTAAGAATTTGGGGGATTGTAGATACAGCCAATAATTGCCTTTCTTTGCGGCGAGAGAATAACAGATGCAAAGCAGAAGTTTCCCGTGAATGAGCAAACATCGAAGCAATAGGGAGAGTGCTCTAGGTAGGATTTAAAATAAAGAAGACAACCACCCCACGTCTAGTCGTGCGGTCTTGGCGGTAAAAATCGAAGTCATCTATGAGAAGGGCAGAGTCAGGAATTAGAGAATGGGTCCAAGATTCTGTTACACATATAATATCAGGCGTCATTTCCAGAGCAATGGCTCTGATTTGGGCCATCTTGTTTATAACTGACCTGGCATTCAATAATATAATATCTAATGTGTTTCGAACGGCAATGCTATTTTCGACGGTATTTAAAAAAAATTTGGAGGTGGATATGTAAGCTGTGAATAAATGACACTTGGAGAATAAGTACCGGTTAATCTAGAGATATTGACGTACGGGGAGTCAGCAAGAGAAGGCTGAGTGCTGATAGAAGCGAACAGGCGAGTCCCAGGTAGCAGTTCAGTAGATGAAGATGCGATCACTGGGACAAGAAGTTTATTTGCCTGACGTTTCGGATTCTCACTCGAATCCATCATCAGAGACATTCGCAGATAGAGGTAAAGGTGGCACCAGGAGTGCAGTATTTATAGCACGTGGCTGCCGTTGGACCGTATGCGCACAGCAATTAATAGTTTTCACAATCGCCGCTGGGGTCGTAATTGATGCGGCGGTGGCTTGGCGGTCCGAGTCCGAGTTGTTAATTGCCGCGATTTCGTCATCCGTGCTCGATGCTGGTGTGACGATTGCTCGGCAAACTGGCTCACTGTCACCGTGATAATTTCTCACCCGCGCCCTCCCCACGTGACTGATTCTCCTGCCCGGGGAAAATCGCAATACGGAATAGGCCACCGGGAGGTCATTGTGTTTGTTGATGGATTGCGGGCCTGAGAACCATGACTCGAGCAGCTCGCGGCTCACGCGGTTGTCACCCCTTGCGAGGATTTCGGCCTCTTGAAATTTGAA
>CACRXP010000037.1:1206686-1225607 GCA_902702965.1 Spirometra erinaceieuropaei | reverse complement strand
TTTTCCTCCTCCTCCATCGTAAATTGAATGTCCGGGAAGACGGCGTTGAGTTGTTCTTTGAAAGTCAGCACCTGATCCCGTTCGATGACGACGAAGGTGTCATCCACATACCGAGCCCAGAATTTCGGTCTGTGGTGTCGGAAAACCAGCGACTCCAGCCGTTGAAGGACCGCCTCGGCTATGAGTCCCGAAATCGGCGAACCCATTGGCGTTCCCTTCACCTGCTCGTAGATTGTTCCGTCGAATGTAAAGTACGTCTTGAGACAGAACTTCAGGAGCTGGATGATTTGGGCGTGTCCGAGACGATTCTCCGTTTCGTCGTACTTCTCTTGTAGGAGTAGTTCGATTGTCTCGACTGCCAGGTCCTGCGGGATAGAAGTAAAAAGGGACGTGACATCAAAGGAAACCATGATATCGCTTGGCAGGAGACTCACTCCTTTAAGTTTCTCCAAGAATTGCGTTGACGAGCTGACTGTGGTGTTCGAATCGGAGGTCAGAAACTTGAGACGTTGGAACAGCCACTTTGCCAGTCCGTAGGTTGGAGTGCCCTTTAGTGATAGGATAGGCCAGAGAGGAGCGCCCTCTTTGTGCACTTTTGGGAGACCGTAGAATCGGGCTAGGGCCGTTTCTTGTGCTCTCGCCATGCGTCGGTCGATTGGCGATATTGCACCTGAGTTCTCCATTGCCAACAGCGTCGCGTTAATCTCGCGTGTCAGCGTTTTCATGGGGTTGGATTCGCATGGGACATAGGACTGACGATCCTCCAACAAGCTTTTGGCTTTTTGATTGTAGTCTGTCCTGTCCAATACGACCGTTGAACGCCCCTTGTCCGCAGGCACGATAACGAGGTCCTTGTCGGCTCCTAGTTCCTTAAGTGCATCGCGCTCGACCTTGGAAAGCACATCGCGCGGCCTATGAGCCATGAGGAGGGAGGACACTTGGTGTCGAATGAGGTTCTTCGTTTCGTCTGTCGCTCCCGTCTGACTGAGGATGGATTCCACTGCTGCGATCATGTTGGCAGGTTTGGCATCGGCTGTGTTGAATGAGGCCTCATGCCGTAAAACCTGCAATCGTCACACCAGCATCGAGCACGGATGACGAAATCGCGGCAATTAACAACTCGGACTCGGACCGCCAAGCCACCGCCGCATCAATTACGACCCCAGCGGCGATTGTGAAAACTGTTAATTGCAGTGCGCATACGGTCCCACGGCAGCCACGTGCTATAAATACTGCACTCCTGGTGCCACCTTCACCTCTCTCTGCGAATGTCTCTGATGATGGATTCGAGTGAGAATCCGGAACGTCAGGCAAATAAACTTCTTGTCCCAGTGATCGCATCTTCATCTTCAGAAGGCTGAGTATGAGACCTAAAGGAGGTGGGGATATAGCTTTCAAACGTTGGAATGCTAGGGGAGGTAGAACATGGATAGACTTGTTGGTAGTTAAATAATGGAGGAAGGGGAGGAGGAGGAGGGAGGCTAGAAGGAAAGTAGGGGCTAATGGGTGAGGGTAGGCCACTAAAAGAATGAAATGGTGGGAAACCAGGTCTAGATTGGAAGTCAAAGGAGATAGGTTGACGTACCTGAGAGCAATTGGCCTTAAGTGGTGGGAAGCCTGAACTAGGTTGGGGCATAAATGATTAAGGGCAATTCATGTATGAATTATTTACTGGATATATAGTAGGGCTTTGATAAGTAACCGGTACGCAGGACAGAGAATTATTCGAGGATATAATTGGAGCTGCGTGGTTTGTAGACGTCCTGGGCTGAACAGACTTGTTAGATCTAAGAGAAGGCGTCGTACCCCTAAACGGAACTGTACTACCTATCTTTTGGGTCGGAGTCTGATTCAATTTTCGAGTCTCACCGTTCTGACGCCAAGCCACTGGTGACTTAGCTGTAGACCTTACAGCACCCAGTTGGACAATAGAAGTTATCGGTCTAGCTGATGTAGACGGATTTCCATGTGTCTCAGCGGGACTATCCGGAGGACACGAAACGACAAATGGGGCTGCTGCTGCTGCTGCTGTTGCTGCTGCTGCTGCTGCTGCTGCTGCTGCTGCTGCTGCTGCTGCTGCTGCTGCTGCTGCAAGTTTATGGGCAGGCAAATGCGTCAAGTGGCTTGAGTGAGATGGAGATGTAGGAGAAAGAGGAAGGAGGGAGTCAGATGTCGCAGGAGTAGGAGAAGCTGAATCCTTACGGCCACTTGTATTATGACCGAGTTGGGGAGCATTAGACTGAGAAGCAGTAGGTTTACGTGAGAATAGAGACCCGATTCTACGCTCCATAGGAGTAAGATCATGACAAAGGAAAAATTTTGCCTTCTGTAGGTACGCAGTGACACGCTCTCGATGAGTAAATATTGTGTCAACTTCGATTGATGAAAACAATTTGACTAAGATTGGTGGATTTGTACTACGGGAGGACAAGCGGTTGGCATCAGCTATTTTATAGTGGAAACCACATGAATACAGGAAACTGGTCGCAACATCAATTGGCCGAGCAGATCGAGGAACATTTTTTAGCAGGAAGTTGTAAGAACGCTTCTGTCTATCACTAGATTCACTGGCGATCAGGTGAACAAGTGAGTCGAGACGCCTACATTCTTCAGAGGGAATATCGGATATGTTCCCGTCGAATAAATGTCCAAGAATTGTCAGCAAGGAGCCAAACTTTAGCATAAGGTCATTGCAGTGGTCAAGTGCAGACAGATTAAGCTGCCGACCAATTACAACGGGTGACGACTGACTAGTAATATCGTCTGACTTAGATTTAGGTAAAGCTTCTGACTTACGTTTAGTTAGGCCATGTTTACTTACAAGAGCCGAGAGCTTACGTCGACCAGTGACTTTTGGTCTCATCTTGTCTCGAGGCAATTTGTGATTAAGAAAACTTCTGGCAGACAAGTTGACTGAATTTCAGCTAGGGGCTAACGATGTAAAAATAAATTACAACAGTTAGAGGGAAATCGGATGCACAAAATGAGAATTGGGACTGTATAATAGGTGTTGACTTTTTGAATAAGTTTAGATGTTTCCTTGACTTCGGTAAGCGTTCTTTACGGGCCACCACGGTCAGTGTGCCTTTTCTTAGCAGCTTCCCTAAGTCACGGAGGGTACCCGCTGGCGTGGTTAGTGTTGATGTTAAGGACCTAGTCCCTGCACACCTCGACGAAGGTAGCGCCCGAAAGCTCAGCCAGTTAATAAACGAATTTAAATTTAATTCGATTCAATTCAATTATTTTTATTAAAGACCCGTCGGGGTCCCATCAAAGCAAGAAAAATAAATTTACGTGCGAATTTTAGACGAGGTAGGCAAAATCTGTACAAAGTGCAATACATAGTTTTTGAGATTAGAAGTCCGTTAAGCAAAATGAAAAACGATGGGTGAAAAAAACTCCATAGCAAAATTTAAAAATGATTGTATTAATTTAACAGAAGAAAACAACCCTCAAAAAAATAGCATCAGAAAAATGCAGGGAGGATTGGCCTGCATGTGGCGGTATAGAATGGATTATAGTCGGCCATCGTCAGGACCGAAATAAATGTCAGCTGTGTATGGCATTGTATAACGGATTTCATTACTGGACGTAGGCAGCTAATTGGCGGAAATGCAAATGTTTGTCCCACATAGAAACATGTTCCACAATCTCAGCAGCCTTAGTGATCATCTTGAATGTAGTTGAAGTCAGGAAAAGGAAGTGCGAAGTCATCCTCCCCAAATTACAAGAGTAAAGCCTAAGTAGGGGACGAAAACCAGTGTTTTAAATAAAGTCATCTTATTCCTAAATGCCTGATATCTAGTGAATCAGGTAATCAAATAGTCCATTCTCCGTAGAAAACAGGAATTACTTTATCCTGATGTATCGTATATAAAGTCTGCAATATCGAAAATGTCAAAATCGGATAGAGCTGTGTGGAATCTGACAGACGAAATGATAAATAAGAAAGTTCGAACCCTTCTGCAGGGTAACTGGTGGTAACTGATGCGTCCTCCGAAGAAAACAACTTGCTCATTTTGCATCAGCATGGATTTCAAAGGGGTAGATACTGCCTTACTAACCTGATAGTATCCATGGAAAGCTGAACGAAATCGACCAGTCTTCGAGGTCACCAATATGCTTTGAGGATAAAATGTCAAAGTTGAATTGCGGTCCAAATTCTTCTCCCGCCGGCTGGATGGAACAAATTGCCGAACTCCGTTGTCTTGGCGGAAAACGTCGGGACCTTTGAAAAGAGACTAGATAAATTTATGCTTGATGGCCAAACATTTACTTGATATCAATGACTGACATAACTGTTATGAGAATGTGTGCATGCTTTTTATACGTCTATCTGTAAATAGGGTTTTCCAAGGCTTTGCCTCTATCCCTCATGTGTACGGAATTATTCTGAACTCTGCAAGATAACTGATTTTACGTTGCAAGACAATGTGCATGATATTGAAAAGTACTCCAGTCAATGTGACAATGAGTTCTAGGACTTCCCCGCTGTCGGAGTCAGCATTCGAGTTGAGACACCGTGGGGAATGCAACTTTGGTGAAAATGTGCAGGCAGTCTTACATGTACTCCAGTAGTTGTAGATTTTTCACGCGAAATCACGTGGTTGCAAGGTAATGTGAGAGTGCCGCTTTCAGATATGCGTTTAGATCGATTCAGATGGAATATGCCAACACAAAATGAGTGGATTCACTTTTTTTCTTTCGACAGTAACAAGAATAATGTAATCTCACCGGCTAGCAGCCTTACTAGAGCAAATAACTGCAGACAATTGACAGTGGCTTCAATCAAGTAACTGCCTATCAGACCGAAACAAGTTATGCGAAAATAATAGCGGATTGTTGAGTTAGATACATGTCTTTAGCTAAAGGACACCAAAAGATCGAATAATGTTGGATGAAGGCGGTCTTCTCTTGTTGGTAAAGGATCAGTTCTGGAGAATCCATTTATGTTCATCTTATCTGCACTTAGGTCTCTCTAACAAAAGTGAATGAAGTTTTTTAACCAAACTTTAACAGCCCCTTGAAGTGCGCAACTATTAGACTATCTAACTTTCGTCCTACATATTTCCAAGTTTGTTGCACACGGTTTTCCGCATTATATTCACCGGGATGGGCGTTAGTAACGGTGCTACATCGAAAGAAACCATTAATTCGTCCAATGGTATTATCCGACCTCGGATACCTACGCGGGATCAAGAGGCAGAATAGTGTAAGGAATTGTAGTTTCTTTACGGGAACTTCAGTTTTGATCACATCCACTTCGTTGAATTATATTTAGGAAAGCCTATTATGGAAACGAACTACAGCGTTGTACATTTGGTTTATGGCTAGTTGATAGATCGTGGAATCGTGATAGAACAGGGTATATCGGTTTAATTTAAATTCAGTCATACATCGTAATCACAGTTTAGCACATGAACTTTCTAAGTGTTTCATTCGACCGGTCTGCTACTACTTTACTTACCAGTCGTGCTCACAGTGATATGTTCTTTTGGTCCTCCCATCGCCTTCCTGCTAGTTATCATAGGGATCTTTGGGCATTCGACACTGACAAGTTTATTTTTTAAACTCCGAAGATCTGATGCAGGAAATACGTTAGGTTACTCAAGTTAGCATATATTCAGACGCGTTTCTGGCATCGGGTAGGTTTTTACTGGGCGAATCTCGGGCGGCTGAGATGATTTAGTGTGTTAGTGTTGGTTCCCACTTTTTGCTTGTTGTGAATATGATGGTTGAAAAGTTCTCATGCCTCCTGCGTTTCTTTCCCTTTCAAACACTGAAAGTTGAACGTTACCTGCACATTTCGAGTGTCCTTTCAAAGAACAGCAAATCAGGTGTTGTGCGCCGTACTAGGAATATGTCACAGCCACTAACATATGAGGAAGCGAAAAAGCCACATCAGATCGGTGTCCTAAAGTCGTGGAATTCGTGGAACTCAGTTAATCTTCATGACGAGACTGAGTACACAGGCGTCGTCACCTGGCACGATGCCCTTATCCGGCTGTTTATCCTCGGAACTTTCCCGACACATGTGTTGAGCGAAGTAAGTCAACAGGTGTTTTCTTAATGTAGCTGTACGCCAGGCGCATTTCGTTTTCGGTGTCACTTTCGGAGTAGAACAACTTATATATTTTCTTTGTTCTTTAAACACTTTTTTCGTATATAGTGGCCGACAGTTGCTTATGCAATTCAGTTCTTTGTTAGATCGTGCTGTCATGTCCAAACCTTTCTGGCTTGTATATTTCTTCAGATGAACATTAATTTCATCGAGTTGGGTTATTGTTGCGCCAGTGACAGTCTTGTGGAATTAGCTCCTGAGATCAGCAGAAGTGCTACTTGTACTCACAGAATGCCTCTTGTTTCATCTGGGCGTTGCCTTTTGTCCCAAGATATGTAGACCTCAGACGCAAGATAGTGTCTCAGAGTTTTTTGGACTCACTGCGTCTTTCTATCGATTCACCGCTACTTTAAGGCCAAGTGCGGTTTGTTTATGTTTGCCTATTTTCAATCTTCGGCCGTAATCAGCCCACCTACCCCCATTATCGTCGATGTGGCTAATCCTATCGCCGAAATTTGTCTCACCGTACACGTCCTTTTATATTTGTCACTTTGCTCGCATTTTCTTCATTATCTAAGCTCATGCGCGAACTGGATAAATTCCAATGCGGGATTAACCGTATTGGCGCGTTCTCATTTTGCCACCGTGGGTTTTGTGGACATCCATCGGCGTAGTTGGTAAGGCATGGATTAAGATACATCGCCCCTCTTCGTCCGATTTACGCCGTTTATATTCCCCCGTATAGTGTTTAATGTGCTGTTTCTTTAAATTAACTAATGGTGGTCATACGGTACTACTCGTTCGACGCATAGACCACACTATCACTACTCGGTGCGGTGGTTGCTCGCTTTTTTTCGCCTGTGGCTTGATATTTCAAAAAACTGCCTGGCTGCCAGGTGTTCTTGGACAGTATTCATGGGAGGAAGTAAAGGAAATACGGAGATAAATAAACGTATATTGTGTAACATAAATATGCTTAGACTATGTATTCCAGAGATTCGTGTTTATTGAACATTGCGTGCACGCAAACAGCACCATTCTTGAATAATTTTAGTGTATAAAAGCTGCTCAGAAATCGTTTTTTTCTCCCCAAATTTGGGTCGCGAACCAGAGGTTAGTGATTAGTGACCAGAGTAAGATCGTAGCTCCTGGACGGGGTAGTAGAGGATTGGACTATCGGTCTTTACTTGATGCAGTTGGAATCATGTCTGATCAAGCTGGCCTTGATGATATCGCGAATTTTACCTCTCCACGCGTGAAAATCTACGACAGCGGATCTGGAGAGGTCTATTCATTCGATTGTCTGGAAGTCTGCCGTGCAAAGCGTCATGTTTAAGTCAGTGGCCTCCCGCGGAACATCTATTCTAAGTCAAATTTTCTCAAACTTCGTGGAGGCCCGAGATAATGGGTGACATTGTAGTCCAGGTTGCGCCGCTTTCCGTAGTGCCCCAGTGCACATCGAATAAGTCCGCTGCGGTTCTTAGGATTTTGACTGCAGCACAGAATTCCGGCGTTCCACCGTGTGCTGCTTGAAGCAATCCTCAATGTAGAGCTTTGCACACATAGAAGCGCCTTTCTGAAGTCTCATAGGTATTGAACTTATTAATGTGTAAGAGTAAATGGTAAAGGCGGTGGACATAATTCTCAGGGGTTGACTGGCTGTCTACACCGCAACCAGTCAAGGTAGAGTGATGAGTCAGTCTTATAATCTCCAGAAGTAGCGTAACTGGCCAGACTTACTTGCCTCAATCATTCTTTTCGCCGCACCTATTAGCCGGTAAATTTAAAGTAGCGCGCTTGTTGATTTGTTTTCCCGTTTTAGCAAAGAGTCATGTTTTTACTTTTTAGAACTTTATCGGATATCGGAGAACTTGCTGGTATTTGCAATTTTGATGTCCGACGCACATTGCGAATTACGCGTATCTTTTGCCAGAATTCAACGAATCGACAATACTTCTGTAGCTTACTACGTGTCGCAGCCTTTTATATCCCGGAGGCACAGAAACCTTGGCAATATGGGCCTGCTCGTCAGCCTATTTATCTGTCACTCCTCGCGTATACAGTTGACGAATAGGAAAAAAGCCATCAGTAAAGGTTTTCTGTAAAACAGGCGAACCACGATCCTGCATAATAGGTAGTCGCGGACAATGCACCAACATTACTTCCAGACTTAGCTTAGCAACGATGTGGCAACTTTGTTACGGGTAAAAAGATTCATTAGGCGTGGGCTGTGAATCTTAGGCTGTTTTCATTACTACAAATTCATTCTACATTCCACTTCGCATCGTACATTCTTGGATTTTCTCGGTCTTGTTGGTCAAATAAGTGTATTTCATCCTCCCCAATCTCTATTAGAGCTTTGTAACGACATTTGAAGAATGTTGTTTTGTTCCTGGCTATGTTATTGTTTATGGAAGTCTTGTGGATTAGTTTTTTTTGATGCTAGTCGCCGCATCTCATCATTCTTGTCATTTGTGTTTGACGTAGTCCGGTATTTCTGTGACCACCCTCATTAATGCTATCCTACTCCCATGTCATCTTATCTGGATTTACGATCCCATTCTCGAGTCTGCTAGGCTACTTTTGGACCAGTATTCGACATCACATACAGTTCGACCGTTCCACACCTGAGGCCGGTGTCAAGTCATTGTCAAGAAGTCCGGAGGCGTGAGAGGGCGCAGATGGCTGACACGGCCTCACTCACACCTAGGCGCACCACTACATCCCCTGGTCCAAAAAACGCTTGACTGGGATTTTAACCAATAACAACAATGGGGCTGCAGGGGTCTCAATTGGCGCGACGGGAGCTGACAATTGGGCCTGCCACTGCACCAGGAATGTTGGCATTTAATATGGGTGTGCATCAGATATCTGCCATTGTGTCTGAGGATGGGTGCGCATTTCCAATAACGCCTACCAGAATCCAACGTGGCTCCCGTGTTGCTCCAGCGCATCTGCCGCGTGGACCGTTTTGAGGGCACCAAATACAGCCTTTATCAATGACACATCGCGACGGCTTCGTCCCCTGACGAGTTTTTAATTCAGCAGCTGCCACTGACGTGGGTGAGGGGACATCCGCTTAGTCGCGAGGGCAAAAGGCAGTGCTGAAAATGAACATACTGCGTTCTGGGGAGGTCCCCAAAAGCAGAGGATTACTACTGTTGCAGCGTACTTTGCCTTGACGACCCCTCACCCCCTCCTAGATAACACGGCCTGTGCGATCTTTCGCACTATCGTCGTGCAAACTTGCAAACTTATCAGTATGTCCATCTGTGACGAGTACGGGAGGGAGTCCAGGTCCACGTAGGACTTACCCTTCGCGACGTCAGGGCCTGACATTTTCTTTGCGCACTATTGCGAATTTCATCACGTTATGTGGAAATCACATTTTAATAATAAGGTTGTTGGCGTACTGCGCTAGAGAAGGCTGGTTTCCGATGATGTCGTTTTTAGTGGCGAGGACGGCTCTGTTTTCTTGTTCTGCCGAGGGCGGACGCTCAGAAGAAAGTGTATCCTGATCGTACTTAACTGTCCTTGTTTAGCGAAGAGTCTCGTTTAGGATAGTAGTGTCCACCCTGAACTGAGCCATTTCTGGGCCGACTGAAGCTGTCCCCGTTTTCGTTTGGTTAGCATAAGAAGAACGGATGTTCCAGGTTGCCATAATGAGTGAAATCAATGTGGCGGGAGGGGTGTTTGGTGAAGAAGGGTATTATCTCTGGTTCTCGCGGCTTGACCTCGCACGTCAATTTTACGAGCAACAGTCAGCTATGGATGGAAGGCAAACCAGTATTTGGCAATATCACCTGTTCCAGCCTATTTCTACGTGATGTTGTAAGCAGTATCTTCTTGATTAGGACTGCTAAGACATGACAAACGACTGTCGGACCGCATTATCGCTCACCACCGGTGTAGCTGAAAATGTCCCAAATTTCGTTTCAGCGCGTTTGATGTCTAAAATAACAGTGGTGGAGATTCATTGCAATTATTGACGAATAGTCGCGCAGTCGCAGCACCGTTTACACCCAAGTTTTGTTGGGAAGACAACTTCGAGACGACTGTGGCTGACTTTGTCTAGACCTCGTCTAGGTGTTGAACACAGCTACTCTGGTGGATATGCAGGGAGGTTTGGATCATTTCCTCCATATGGGCCAGTTTTGGACTAAGTATAGGCATACAGATAGCGGTCGTCATGCGTTAACCCATGCCGACTGCCGAATATGCTGAACACACCCGAACTGTTAATGGTACTATCCTTGCAACAGCAGACAAATTCACTTGCCTGGTGTGCGTCATCTCACAGATTGCCAGAATAGACGGGGTTTCGTTAAGCAAAATGCAGACACCACTGTCGGTTCGACTGCCGCGAACGACGATGTTTACCATGTGCCCAGCAGCATGGTAGGCGCAGGACGGTAACTTGCATGTAGATTAGTTTATAGTGATAGTAAACTTGCCAGCATCTACCGAACTCTCCTCCTCGTCTACCTGTATCCGGTGGTAAGAACCACCGGTCGCTGACTCGGACGCGGTATCTGACAAAGTAAAACATTCCATCTTCGCGTGTCACACGAGACCTGTCCGGGTACAATGGACCGATTTTTCACTGAAACAAGGAGTCAACTGGGATTCCATTTGAGCGGGAGTGCCATAGAGGCCACACTAGGAAGGGCCTATTATAACATAACTCTCCGTCCTGAGGACAACGAGTTATCCCGTTTGTCGTCTACCTTCAAAGTGACGACATCTAGCAAATTGCGCGTCAGATATTTATAGTGAGCCCATCAAAACCAAGACAGAATGATCCATCACGTCAACGGTTGGGCGACAGCTGCGTTAACATCAGTCATTGTTCGCATAACTCAGCCAACAGTCTCTGAGCACAGCCGGTGCGATTTCTACCACGGCTACCCTAGAAAGCCACCAGTAACTGTGATTGTGCACCGCCCTCTTTTGACGAAGATTGGAAGTGCCGCTTAATAGTCTACAACCTCTGTTCCTCCTCCGGGATGGCAAGAGAGTGCGCAGAGGAATTTCCTTCTTCTGTACTACCGATGAACCAATGTAAAATAATTAAAAAACAACACGTACGCAACGCTTTCTGTCCTCTTTTTTAAAGTACCGTTGTTCCCCGGCAGGGTTCATCATGCGTATTGGCCAGTATTGGACTACAGTCAATGCTGTTCTGCCCTAAGTACTGCTGACTGGATTTTCGATTACTTGCTTCTTCGGAGGATCCTCATACTTGCATTCTCTGGTCACGCCAGGAAGATGGGGCTCCATCGTCGGTCACCGAGACCGTTTACGGCATATGTGGTTAAAGGTCTTCCTCTCAAATTTCGTCTACGCTCCGTTGGCTCGAAGAGTTCATCTGCGGTGTAATACCTTCAAACTCTTGTTCATATTGATTTCATCGCCAATGGTGACCATCTAAGAAGTACACGGATATGGCTAAGTCAGCCCGAATGTCCAGGGATAAAAGACCAACTTGACAGCGATTGTAGAACATGGACTGCACTAATCCATGACGCCATGGATTCTAGATCGAAAGCAGTGTTCGTGCTAGGCGAAGCAAGTACGAGTAATTCCAGTGCACAACCACACTTAGATCCTTTTTGTTTGCGCTAGTACAGTTTTATTTTTTGGCGCTTTCATCACGCTGGTCGTGTTGTTGGCATGACGAAAGACAGCCCAAATTTCTTGATTTCTCCTTGTGGAAGTGAAATTTGAAGTGTAAAGGATGATTACACTAAACGCTGTTATGAACACTGGACTTGTCAATTTTTCTCGACCCATCTTGCTCCCGGCGCGCCTGAATTTAAGTCTGGCTTACTAGTACATAAAGAGAGCCTTCAACCAATATACGCCTGCGGCGAAACTTGATATTCATATCATTATACTTGCTCCCGTATAACGGTGCTAGTTCATAGACCAAAGTCCACCCGTGATCTCCTTCAACTCCCTTCCTTTGCTTACTGCGAAGTGGATGGTGTTCGAGGACCATACCTGTAACTCTGCCTACGTTATGATATGGAGTGGCGGATCCGTTTGTGGAGTGAAACCAACAGAAGTACGGTCTGGACGTTTGCTGGCTGAACAGAGACTCTGGTCTCTAGGATTGAGAGCCACGCTGCAACGGCTCTTTTGTGTGGCTGTTATTACAGTTGTTCTAGGTATGACTATCCGTTCGCGGAGTCTTCTTGGTCTAGGGAGGTAACAGGCTTTGAAAAGTTAAGCGAGACACAGTTGAACCCATGTTACCTATACAGTCGTTGATTTTTTGTTACTCTTAATCTCTTGGATAAGTTATTTAAACAACCCCCCTGGTGCAAGTCCCCCTCATCGTCCGAACTTTCCATCGCCGCGATCGTGTTCTTTCTCTTTTTTCTTTGCCTCCTCTCCAGGGTATTACCAACCAGGTATAACAAGCCATAGTTCTGGTGCTAGTTAACAAAACCGGGTTCAGTCCTGGCTTTGTCTTCGTGAGCAAGTTAACCGAAATCCAATCTAATTTTGTCATTTAGGTCATAATCAAGCGGCAAGCAAACATGGTACACATAAGCTTCCTGTTGTCGAACAGACTCAGCCCGACGGAAATCTACTTCCTGATTGGCTACGGAGAACAAATGCTTTCCATGCTTCTTCGCAGTCCCGTGAAAATTGAACCGAGAATGGTTCTTGATCCAAAGGACGTCATCTTCCGATATGTCTGACTCATTTTCGTCCTATGTAAATATGTTACAAATAATCTGAAATACTTTTTGCATTCATTTATTTCCTGCCTCTCGAGAGCCGTACGAGTTTTTAAGACACGGACCAGCTTATTTCGTTTGTTATGCGTCAGCAAGTTTACAAATCGGCACTACAAATGATCATGTTATCCTGTACGCACGATCCTTGTGAATTCTTGGGCCCGGTCAGCCACCTGGCCTCCATTCATGTGGCACGTATTTTTTCGATAAACCATCCAAAATTCATTTTCTGAATACTGCCTACGTTCTTCTAGACGCCGCTCCGCCTTGCCAAGAGCGCGTTTGGCCTACATAGCCTAGGAGGCCTTGGAACGCATCCACAGGAATATCGATCTTTAACTAGCAAGTAATCTAAGTCGCCTTCAACCATCCCACAGCGTAAACGCAGAAGTCGGGCGCTTCGGGGCCGTGCGATCCAGCGGCAGTAATCAATTCCGTACGGAACAGGCATGATTTTCACGAAATGGGCCGACCTTGGCGGGTTTAATGCTTGGTAACAAACCCGTCCTCAACTGATCATGGAGTGGCCACAAGGGCCAACAAGCGGACTTGCATAGTGTAAAAACGTCTATCTAAAGTCTGCTTTATGTGCGCCCCTACACGGATTCAGATACTGCGCCCACGCCAACCCCTAGTCGTATTTCAGCACACTTTGGGATATGGCAGGTAGGCCAAGAATAAGCTGGGTCGATTCTGCGCGCTCCGACCTTACTGCAAGCAAGTTCGCGCACAATTCGCTGTCACACAGGGAATCGGTTGAAGTCTTCTGCTATCGCGGAAGAACTACTCCGATGCGTGCGACCGAGACGGCTGCCCCTAATTTTCATCCGCCTTTGAAGGTATAATTGGCTGGAATGCGCATAGAACAATTCATAGGACTTTTCAGGAAGGCGACTAAGGAACAAAATGTGGCCACTGGTCTCGAGGAGGGAAGCGAGTTTCAAAATGTACAGATTAATGTTAACACGTATGTACAAACTGGGTTTGCCTTGCCCAACAGGACCGTCATACAAGAAGGGGAGCATATACCTGTATGCGAGGAGGGCGCGGAGAAGCTGCATACGAAAATAGGCCTGCGCATGAAGGGGGGGAGTACAAGGCCAAGCATTTTGCACGTAAGCTGTGAAGTTAGTGGAGATCGCGCCAGAACCCTTGTCCTATATCAATCCACGACGTCTCTTATACTCCTGTAGATTTAAGAAGCGTCGATTTGGTTCGCCACTGCCATTCAGATTGGCTGCAGCTGACGCCGAACGCTGCATAGCCATACTAGGTTTTTGCACGCAACCGCCACCCCCAGAGAGGTCGTTATCCGTCACGTTTACGTCCTCATGTGCAGGCTTGATGTTCACATGGATGTCTATTTCAAAGTCGTGAATGGCATGCAGGGACTCCTCAGGCGGTGCGCCCGTGTTCCATGCACAGGGCGAATTTTGACTTAGATCCGAATTCGGTGCCTCCGACTTCTCTGCAGTCTTCTGCTCCTCACCGTCCTTTTTTTCTCCGTCCGCATTGGCCTTCGCGTTCTACAGAAGGACAAAACGGCAAAAATACCGCGTGGGCAAAGACGCAGAGAAACGACCTAAGGGCCGCCGAAAGCGCACGACGGCAACTAAAGTGGCGTACACTTGAAGGGGTAAAAATATGTTGGTTGATAACGGGTGAAACCGGTAGTCTTGCTCTGAACTACGAGCCAGCAGCTGATGAATCAGTCGTAAAGTCTTAGTCAGCCAGTAACCATGGATAGCCTGCGTACCTTGCGTAAAAACCTGACCTCGAACAGACCACCGTTTTTCCAGTGATGTAAACTACGAAATTAGTTGATTCGCTTCAGGTAGATTGGCACATGGGAGATTTATTTCGAGGTTTCTACAACTCACCCTCTTGTTGCGGAGTTTCTCCAGATAACTCTTCGTTACGATCACCGGCTTCGATTGGATGCGCGTGAACGGGTCCTCCTCGCGAGAGAGAGCCGCCTCTTGAGACTCCTTCATGATGGCTTCCTCCGCTTGCTTTACACTCAACTCCCGATTACGTTGGTTAATTGAAGTGATTGATTTGAAGCCGATGGTTCTCTTCCGTTCAATCTTTTCCGCCTGCGTTTCCAGCTCGTCGAGTTCGAGATTGAGACGGCGTACAGCTTCTGTATCGCCTTCCTCGTCGGCAACCTCGCGTTGCTTTAGCAGTTCTGCTTTGCGCAGAGCAAAGTTTGTCGGGGCTTTTTGAAATCGCCTTTTTGATTGGATTATCTGGCATGTGACATAAAAATGCGAATTTGGGAGAAATGAAAATCGCGGACATGCGACGATCGAAGTCTATCGATATGCTCATGATAATGTCAAGGAAGCGACATCATTGCTTGCCACAGAAGTACAAAACAGTAAAAGTGAGGGCGGTGGAATTCGGCCGTTATGTCGGGCCTAAATGAGAACAACTAACAAAACTTCCCTGACTACGCAAAAACGAGGGAAAGTGATGATTACACAGACGTTCGGGATCTATCAAATTAAGTGACCCCGAAGGAGGGCTTGACAAAGCAATATTAACCACTATATGATACAATTAATAGAGTTCAATTCCGGTTTGGTGCTACCGTAACTGATGGTCTGCGAAAGGCCAGAGTCAAAGTTTGAAAAGGCGTTTATGTCACACGCAAAGACGTTTACAATAAATTCATCACAGGTGTCCCCGCAACGAACGGATGCTTTATAAACAGTCTGAACACTTATAAATGGAAAGGGTACCTGAAAGCTATTCTAGACGTATTTGGGATCGTCAAGCATTCAAACGCAAACTACCCGATTATTTTTTGCTTCGTGCCATGTGCCCGTATACATGGGCGCTGCGTTTTCATCCTTATTTGTCTCTAAAATCAGGGTAGATTGGTAGAAGCCAGACGCATGTAGACAGACAATCAAAGATGCTTTTGTCGGATTTACTCCTCAAACGACAAAAAACAGGCACGGATTCCCTAATGGATGAGTTTGAGCTTGAGTTACAAGTCCAAGATTTATGGGGACGATAGAATTTATGTGGTAGAGGACAGAGAGGCACGATTGGGCCCTATAAAGGTGGGCAGACTCAGAAATAGTCGTATCGTCATGTGAACTGGTCTTTGGACGTATAACTTTGGCGTGGCAGAAAATCAACTGGAAATATTTCCAATATGTAGGCCTCAGGGAACTTGCCTGTTCAAAAACACGTTCATCGCTGATGATGGTGTTAATGGCTTTCTGAATTTCAGCATGCTTCTTGGCCACATACGCGAGAGTAGGGGGACGAAGACCAGCCTCATTTGTGTGTCGGAGCCAGCTCTCAAATTCGGCCGGTAAAAATTCGGAATTAGAGACAAAAGCGAGCCGGAAGGTGTGCTGGTCCTTGCCAACCCGAAGAACGATTCCCTTGTTAGTCCTTAAAAGAGAAAGCGAGGGGGATTCGAAGAGGCCCTAGAGAAGTATCGCAAGCTGACACTTCCAGACACCGTAGAAGCTCAGACTCAATTAAGTTCATCCAAAAGGGGGCACAAAATTCAGAAGCAGTTGACGGTCTCACTGGTAAAAAACTGGGAGCAACAGTACGTCTTGGTTTCCATAAGCGGGAAGTCGTTCGAAAAATTCTTAAGCTAGTAATTAAAGCGGACAGTAAAGAGAAAGGAACTGCTGTTTGTGACGTAGAAAAGTCCCGTAACACTAAAAAATACTCAAAGCAGTTATTGATGGAGGAATTTGCAGCGATATGACAAATTCTCAGAAAATCAGCAACTCTGTTTATGTGGTGCCTAGGTCAGTTTTCAACTTAAAGGTGCGCACAAGTTGCTGTAAAGTATCGGCAGGGAGAGTAAAACGTTATGATATTACCAGTTTGTCGCATCAATTGGAGCTTTAGTCATTAGACACAATAAAGCTGCCACCAAACGGGCGTCTTATGACTATCGTGTAGGTTCTGAATAGTCGCAGGGTGAGCCACGTAGAGTGCTCTTTAGGTAATCGACGCAAATAATATACCGTGGTTCCTAAGATAGCTCTAATTTACCAAATCTTTACTTCTGGCTCAGATTCGATGGTGGGAACAGCATCGCCCGAAAATATTGGCGTGCCTGAAGAACCAGGATTGGCGTTACACGAGGATGGACAAACAGGTTCAACGCAAATGGAGAGGACAGGAGTTGCCACATGAGGAATAACTGGAAACCTGACTGATCACGTCTAACATGTTGGTTAAATGAATTAGGACTCGAAGTACCACGCCGGAGATGTGGTATCTTGAGTGGACAGTTCGGAGTAAAACGCGCACCTTAAAGCCATTAAGACGTGCGCCAGCATAACGCAACAAAGACCGATATCACAGAGGATGTATACATTTTATGTGCTACAGTGGTAGATTGCAGGCATGTTTCACGCATAAAAAGCCTGATGCACTGTTTTTGCTGCTTCGGTTATTTCTGTAACTATGTACAAGATTTTCCCACATCCCCAACGATCCATCATCGTTGGTTTACTTATAGGACTGTTAGTCATTGCCATTCGTCCATCCTCCAATGAAAGCTACGTTGATAGATCATGCTTGCCCCGATGTCCTCTTGAACTGATGTCGGACAATCATCAGCTTTTCGGCATACGAGGACATCCAGAAATGGGAGTTGCCCATCAACCTCTGTTTCGAAAGTGAACTTGATTCCTGAAAATGTGGAGTTAAGATTCCTGTGAAGCTGGTCTAATTGCTTTCTCTTGACAATGACAAATGTGTCATCAACATAGCGCAGCCATACTTTTGGGTTAATTTTAGGAAGTGCTATAGACTCCAGTTTCTGCATTATGGCTTCTGCTAGAAAGCCAGATATAGGCGAACATATAGTAACACCGTTCAGTTGGCGATAACATTGTTTGGCGAAAGGAAAGTTGGTTTCTAGATGGAATGGAGGGTCGGCAGATACATCAGTAGTCTAAGCCTGAACGAATCAAGTTCACTTTCGAAACAGAGGTTGATGGACAACTCCCATTTCGGGATGTCCTCGGATAACGAAAAACTGATGGATCCCATCACACTTCAGTTTATCGCAAACAAACATACTCCGAGGTCATCCTACATTTGGAGAGTAATCATCTCATCTCTCACAAGAGTATTACTGTCTACAGCCTGCTAAACCAAGCCAAAACACACTGCTCTGATGAACAAAGTTGTCAAGCAGAAATGAAATAAGTTTTCACATTATTTTCTTCACAACGGGTACCCGCGCGACTTTGGACGTCATTGCATGAAACGGAAAGGTATTTCGAAAACAACGGCCATCCAGGCGCCAAAAACATCTGACGGACCCTGCCATACGTGCAAAATGTATCTGAGTTCGTCGAAAGACAGCTGAATAAGCATCAGATACAAGTAGCACATCAACTTACAACCACCTTGCGTGCACAGCTCGTACACCCCAAGGACAGGGTTGGCTATCTAGATAGAAAAGGTGTTGTCTACAAAATACCATGTTCCAGTTGCGATGCCGTCTATTGTGGCCAAACTAGGAAATCTGCCTCTACTCGCATACATGAGCATCAGTTAGCGGTGAGGAAGCAAGATCATATATCCCAGGTGGCTATGCATACACTGGAGACTGGGCACAAATTTGCATGGGAGAACAATCGCATTGTTGACGCCTGCCCAATAAGGAAAGGCCGCGAATTCCTGGAGGCTATGTACTCAGATGAAGCATGCATCAACCAGCATATCGATTTATATGCCACACACAAATTTCTCAAGGACAAATGGAAGCCAATGCCGAGGGGTTGACAAAAAACCATTGACGCGCATTGGCGCAGGCTTCGGCCAACCATAGAATCACTTGTTCGATACGGCTAAATAGTTAACTGTTTTGTATATAGCTCAAAAGTCTGAGGACGAGTTGGGGAACCAGACTCGAAAATTTACGCATTAAAGGTTATTCTCTTCCCAAAGAATTTTACTTATTTTCGATATATATATATATATATATATATATATTGAAGAAGATGGTAAGGCGAGCTCTGGGGATGATGATTTAATCATCTGACGTTTCACACTCATACTCGAGCGCATCATCGGAGATAGGAAATATTGGAAAATTACACGGTTTAAATAGGT
>CACRXP010000037.1:1008571-1204818 GCA_902702965.1 Spirometra erinaceieuropaei | reverse complement strand
TGCGAGCGTGGCAGTCTTGTATCAAGACTCGGATCATCTTCTTCTTGAAATCTGCCATTGTCCGCTGGCAGAGGTCAGTCCTCACTGGCAGGCTATATCGGAGACACTTCGGCAAGACGTTCTCCTCGAGGCAACGATGCAGAAACTTCAGCTGTGCGTAGGTGGATGACTCTCGTTTAGCAAAAGTCTCCCATCTGCGTGCCGATCGGAGGGCTGTGCGCCCATAGGATAAATCAACATGAGTGAGGATTCGAGGTCCAGATAAATTATCCCGTTCATCATCCCCAAAAGAAGACGAAGAAGAAAAAGAGGCGATGCCATGGACCACACTGTATTGGTGCTGACGTTTCGGAAACTTCCTCGTTTCCATCATCAGAGTAGTGGTAGGGTGTTTGTTCCTGCTAGCTCAGAGTTGTTCTGTCTCGCCGCCTGTCTCGTGTTATAGGCATGCCTGCTACATGAACTCTGACCTGCCTGCTGGCGGGGGATTGGCTTAGGTCTCTCCGTGGCCGACCGCTGGGGCGCTGGTGTGACCTCTGCCCCCTGCCCGGCCGCTGTTGTCGCTGCTAGGTCCGTGTGCCCTTGGGCCCTCCCCCCATAATTTGACGGGCTGATCAGCTGCCGTTGCATGTGGGAATCGGGGTCGGCTGTTTGGGCGCGTCGGTGGGTCGATATCTCGCGTCGGTAGAGGGCACTCACCGATCGTTCATACGGAACTCACTCGTTCCGTCGTGCCTTAAGGGCTCTCTCTCGAGCCCAACCAGCAGCACATGATATATAGGCAGAATGGTACTACCGACAAAGACAAGGGAGACTGGAATGGCCATTTCTGGCTTATTAGCCGTCGTCAGCCAGCCATACCCAAGCCTGAAGTGTGGAACACCCGAGCCTCGAACTCGCGACCTGTTGGTTTAGAAGTCCACGCCTCTACCCACCGGGCCACGAGCCCGTTGCCCTGTCGGTTTTCGATCGGGAATATACAATGGTAGGGGGCGCTCACCGATCGTTCATACGGAACTCACTCGTTCCGTTGTGCCTTAAAGGCTCTCTCTCGAGCCCGTGTTCATAATCTCTCGAGGAAGACGAAAGAAGTCACATGGGGTCGACTGCCGACGCTCGAGGAGAAAAGAGAAGGCGCCGAGCGAAATTTCCGTGTACGGCGTGGCACAGTGTCCCACGGACGTACCCGCGATGCCGAAAACACCACGCCTGAGCAACAACGATAGATCAGTCCGCCGTCTGACGAGAGAAGGCCGATAAGCACGCCGACTCAGCGGCAGCCGCGAAGGGGGTGCAAGACGCGCAAGTCCCCCAGTGGTTGAGATCAGAGGCCACAATCAGCCAACGGCAAACAGGCAAGCCAAAGTACGTGCGGCAACCACGGCTGTAATACGAGGCGGGCGGCAAGGCTGGACAAATAAAGGCCAGCAGGAAACGTCAGCAAACGACTCTGATGATAGAGACGAGTTTCCGAAACGTCCGTATTAATACAACTTGGTCCATGAAATGGCAAGGATAGGTTGTGTAACCCCACTGGGTTTAGAATGTATAGGCAACTACTATATTTGTTTTAGAAGGCCTTGTTTTTTTATTAATCCAAAGTTGCAGGAAGTCTCCCTTTGTGTTATCTACGCTTTAATATAAGCGCATGCACGAGTTCTTTCAGTATGACTATTTGGCATGATATTTTCGCTCCCCCTCGTAATCCATTTGTCTTACCTTGGTTTCCTAGTTAGCCAATGTATTTATATTGCCTTCGTTGTCGATTCCGTACGTCATGACCCCTTTTTTCTTCCAGAAGAGAAGTTAAACGTTTTTGTGCCATTTCGGTATTCACCATACTATGGAGGCTGCAGGGATCGCTGACTGCGTTTTGGTTTACTTTGCCTCGGTTAGAACACAAAGGCTCTGCTTAATCGATATTTCTAAACAGTTCCTGTTTTCGAACGCGTAAGCCTGACTTATTTATATCTTTAGGAATACTTGTGCATAGTCCCTCTTATAAACAATAATAAGACAGTTCAATTTAGTTGAGAGGTGGGGTTACACAACCTACCGGTGTCCGTGAAAGTAGTTTCTCTTCTTCGTTTCCCTTGGGCAATGATAAACACGATAATATATCTGGACCTCGAATTTTTAACGTTCCGATGGGTACGAAGGTACACAACCAGGCCGAATCGGGACTGTAACTTGGCTTTGAGGTGAGGGGTAGGTTTGAACGCTGTCCGCAGTGCGGTGATCGTGGTTGTGATATCGTGGGGATTGTGGTGGTCGTGTTGGCATTGCGGTAGATCCGATGATGTCCAACGAGGCCACCGGGAGCTTTGAAGGCCGGTTGTCAATGCCGACGTGTTCGCAGGGTTGCTGCGTCAGCCGCTACGGCAGTATGCCAGGTCTACCGATCCTGTGCAAGGGTTTCGCGTGTCTGTTGATTTCCAGGTGCTAGGTTGAGATCTCCAGAGTGCTCCTGCGTCGTCTCCTTTATCCAAAGTGTATGAAAGTGCCCATAGTAACATCACCGTAGACCAGTCGCTTGGATAGACACCCATCAACAAGTCCTATGTGGCTGCTCCATCGCAGTTAAAGCTGACGCCGAAGGCTTGTCCGACTCCAGAGATTCGAGATACAGTTGCTTCGTCGATCTCCAGATGGTACTTCCAAGGTGCGAAAAATTCGCTGCACACACGGAGTTGCTATATTTTTCACTCCACGTCGGATGGTGCACAACCAATGCTCTCTCCGTGCTAACCTTCGAGTAGAAGTTAAAGCATCCAAGGGAAAACGCGGCCTGAGTTCGGCCGCATGTCTGGCCCAGCCATGAATTCTGGCCCTGGATATTTTCGCTTCTGCTCGTATATGTCAGACGTTAGGCGGTTTCTTAACGGTACGGTGGCTGATCTAGATTCTAGGCCGCTCGCTATGTTTCCGGCCAAACAGCTAACCAATGATACAACTTCGGCCTTGCATATAAAACAATAAGCAAGTTAAAGAAAATCCACTGGAGCCCCTCACTTGGTCTTTATCTGTAGTTAGCCCACCTGAATGAAAATTAAGGCAATACTTGCCTTGTGTTTCCGAGGTCGTAAGTCTTCGGAGTTTCAACGACATCGACTATTTCGCCACATCGGTAGACAGGCACGCCTTGACTGAGGCCTATATTGATGCGCGCAAAGCAGCCCTTCACAAGCTCCTGGGCAAAAGATAACAAAAGTAGGCAGTGCAAAGCCAGCCGTAGTAGGGGAAAATTTACGAAAATGTTTTTAGGTATAACCGATGCGACTGACAGTTTATAGTGACAGAAGAGTGCTGAATATGATAGAGGCTGAGCACAATAAGAACGTCGCTGACACAGGAATTTGGGAGTTACGACAGTTTCCGGCGGTCAGGAAGCGGTGGGGACTGAGAATCGAACAGACTTTATGCAGTTGTCTTTGTTATCCGGAAGAAACACCAATGAAAGCAAAAGATGCTGAAAAGGCAAATTTCTGACTTCTTATCGTTATCATTCAGTGATACCCCGTTCCCTGATCATACAGCCAAGATTTGAATCTGAGTTAATCGGCCATCGGATATTTTTAAGTAAAATTCCCTCTCAATCATGTTATCACCGATCTCTCTACGACAAAGTAAGAGTGCGCACAGGAGCTGGAAACCACGTAAAAATATTCAGTGGTAACAAAAACAGAAATTGTATTTATCGGTTTGCAGTTATGAAAAGCTAAGTCTGCAGGCCTCTCGCGAATTAATGACGATCTAGGAGCAGATGTAATTCTCAGAGATTGTTTTAATGGTATAGTGCGACTGCGTAAAAGAAAATCGGTTGGATTAGCTCGCCAAAGCTCTCCTAAGGTCACTTAACTGACCTGTTCTCCTGGCGCTGCATTTTCCATGGTGCTCTGTCCATAGTCACCGAATATGGCGGGCCTTTGTGATGTCAGGTCATCTGGGCAGTGCCACCAATACCAGTAGGTTTAAACGGAACTGATGCCGACGTTTGTTGTTCAGAAGTAGTAACAAAGGGGTTTATAAGATGAATCCTAGACAGTAACTAAGGATTCTAAGGCATGGAGACCGTATTTAAGGACTGTCTTGCCAAGGAAACTGATCAGTCATACAGGGGTGTACAGGTGAAATATGCAGGTGGAAAGGTCTAAACACGTATAGTAAGCATGAATTAACACGTAGTACTTTCCCACATGACGAATACAAAGCCAAAATACCACTTTAGGGATATCAAAAGCTCTGGATGATTTGCATAAGCACAATGAATAATGCCGGAGGATTATTTTAACTTACGTCGAAAAATGGCATATGCACCCATCGTTCGAATCGATATCTTGAAAGACGAATTTTGGATAGTTGCTCCAAGGTGGAAACTAATTCTTCAACGGGTGACCTGCTGCGGCCCCGCTCATCGTCGCTGGAGACACTGGAGCCGTCCGAAGACGATCGAGAGGAGGTAGAAAGACTAGAACAAGAAAATTATTGGAAGTCGGGGAAACTTTTCGTCACCAATTTCGCCTCAACATAAAGAGTTTCAGTGGAAACTCATGTGCTGGAGAACTGACGATCACAAACAACTTGAACACTTTTGGAACGACGGTGAGCAAGTATTGGTAGGATTCGACACTTGTCCCGTCATTCAGTCAAGTCTGTACAAGACGACTTTGCAATTAATTGCACAATTACAGAACACAGATTTTACGAGTTAAGAACTTCTGATGCCTGAAAATCTGCAAGCTAGTTCATCTATTGGGCTTTTTACTCTCTATACAAGGAGTGAAGTCGCTGGCTCTTCAACACCCACTGCGAACAAACGTCTGAGATCCAGTGTCCGGACATCACTAACAGGATGGCACCGCCATCAACTGATGGCTGAAGATGAGGACAGAAACAACGAAAACGAGTCAGAGGTCCTTCCGCATAGATTATTTATAATGATGCCTCGTTGGCACTCCATGCAGGTTACCATTCGCAAGACGAATGAGGCATGAGCTACGTGTGCTGCGACGTATCCAGCCTAGTAGGAATCGATGCCCGTCGATAATGCGCATGGGGTTAGAAAGACACCGCCGCCATCTGTGATGTGTCTAACCAGAGGACAGCAAAAAACAAATATATGCACATAAAGCTCAAGGTGTCAATCAGTCCTGAGGTAAGCAGAGGAGGTGAGCTGAACGGACGACATACACGCGCCACCAATGTACTCAGTCTTCACTCTCTGTAGCTCGTTACCGTGAGCCTTCTGGCCAACAGGGTGGTCTGAATCAGAGTGTAACTCACACCGTAGCTCGCAACTTTCAAGGGACGACGTCACGTCCTGCGATAGCAGAAGAGGTGGTTACTTTTCAATGGTTTTGATCAAATTTCACTTCGGCGGTATATAAAAGAGCCGGAGCTGCATATCGCGGCGTAATGACAAGGCAGAAAAAATAGGCGGAATCGTTTTGTCGACTGATAACGACTATCCTTGTTTCGATATAACGAAGACAGATGACAGTTCGACCGTCGTTACCGACGATGTCCACCATGTTTCCCACAGCAGGGTGGGAGCAGGGACGGTGACTTGCGCGTAAATTAGCTTAGTGATGGTAAACCTGCGCATCAGCTATCGCACTTTCTTCTCCCTCGCCCACATGAGGCCGGTGTCAAGTCAGGAAGGCCAGAAGCGGGATCAGGCGAAGGTGAATGCGGCGGCGCCGAAACATGCCACTACGCCCAGCCCCCTCCCCAAGTATGGTAACTATTATGGGTGCGCAGCCCAACAACGCGTGCTGAGTCCAGATCTGGTCCCCGTGTTGGTCCAGCACGACTCCCGCGTGGCCCGCTGTAGGGGACACACGAAGATAGATGACAGCGCGTTCAATTGTAAACGAGGTTTTGGGGTTGTAAAAAGCCATCTCTTTAGGGGGAACAGTATCAACTCCGAGACTGTAAAAGTCATCTGCACAAAACGCTGCCCCTACGAAATGCAGTCATTTGCAAAAGCTGAAATCATTCGTTTGAGAGATAAAGGGACTCTTACTTACTGCATCCCAGCATGGTCAAAAGGCCTTAATCCCATCTCAACATGCCCTTATGTGCGTCACCTACGCAGGCGCTCAAAACCACCCGAATATTTCTCCTAACTCCGTATACATCCAATTTATTTTAGCCAAATTTTACCCCAGTATCTCAGCAAACTTTCCATACACAATTACGTTCGACCGTCTAAATGGTGTTGAATGGCAATTTCACTGCCTCCGCCGACATTCGATACCACTGGCTGACGAAAAGCGCAAAAATATATGCATGTTACTGGCTACGCTGCTTAGGTGTGCACATGATGGACCGCTAGTACTGGCCAATTACCATCGTTAAACCGGCAAACATCATATACGGCTGGCTGTTTAAAGAGGGTCTGACGTCGTGTGATCTACAGACACTGTAGCGGTGGTGTTAAACTTCTCCCATAACTGCCACTCCAGATAACCAAGATTATTGTTGGAAGTGCCGTCTCAAACCGCTATCAAGTCTGCCTTATAAGAACAGATGATGTAAAACGTTGGAGGCTAAAACATCGAGACTTCAAAAACGGCTACTAGTGAGGTGGCACCTGCTTCTGTGAAACCCAGTTCCACCGAGTGCGGAGCAGGCGTGTGACAAGCGTGGACAGCCAATGCGTCCGATTCCGCCTCCGGTCTTCTTGAGTGTTTCCTGACACTGGGCTCAGGTGGATGAGGCATGCGAGAGTGTGGTAGATGAAGCGTAGGCCTCCTATCCTTATGAACTGATTCACGCCCAGGCCACCGCCCCTGACCCCACCCTACTGTGGGGAACGCAATTGACATCGTCGGTAATATCGGTCGAACTTTCGTCATTATTGAAGGAAAGCGCAATTTGTTGCAGCTCCGCATGCGTCGACTGATTCCAAATCAACTAATTTAGCCATCGCGGCTAGTCCGCAAAGCAGTTCATGCATCTGTTGTCGAGGGTGATGTTCACCTGTCTCTAGCCTTAACCTTGGTATAATTCACGATAAGAGATAGTGAAGACTAGAACTATATCAAAAGCGCAAGTGACAAACTACCTGCGCGGTTCCCGATGCACTGGTTGAGCATATGCCGAATGATTCGAGTCCGAATCTGAAGAGCCGCTTGAATATATTTTTCGTGCACTGCTCCGCTTTTTAGACTCAAACTTTGAGCGTTCAGGTGATGTTTTGGAATCATCCCCTGAATCGGAAAAAGTAGACTCTTTCTTTCTTTGCTGTTTTGTGCGACTTTCGATGAGCTTTTGAAATTTCCTCGAGGTAGCTTCCTATGCATATAAAGTTCAGGAGATAGGCAAGTACCTTCTGTCTAGCCATTGCACTTTTGCGGTCACGAAGTCCAACCTTGAGAGATGCATCACTCAGAAAGCTTTCCTCATCTTCACTGTCGGAACTGTAGATGTCGGCGTAGGTTGAGGGCTTTTTGATTTTAGTGCTCTCCGACGGCCGTTTTTCTGACGTCGCACTTGCCCGACTCCCTTTATCGACCTTCTCCTTCTCCCTCTGCTCTTTCAACTTCCTTTTAAAGGCATTCCTAATCTGATTAAATGAGCAAAGGTTAATATTAGTGCGTACCTGCATGGCTTCACGTCTTTCCGCTCTTCGATACAGCTCCTCTTCACGTTCCTTTTCGCTCATTTTTAGCAGTCTTTGACGATCCTCCTCGCCACAATACAAATCCTCATCATACACGTCATCCTCGTCATCTTCTAAGGCATCGCTTGGAATTTCCCCCTCTTCAGGATCGCTCAAGCCGTTGTCTAGGCGTGGTTTCTTTGAGGTCCCATGCGACGTCTTCTTGGTTGCCTTCCGAGAGGATGTCCACTGTAAGAGTGAAACCGAGAAAGTGTACTTTCAGGCGTTTTTTGGAAACAGGAGCGGACTTTAGGGACATAAGTCGCAATAACCGTGAGCACAAGTCAGGAAGCATAGGTTACTACGGCAGGCACCAAGCTCATCGTGGGCCTGGGAAGAATTCATCTGGCAAAGTTTAAACTGAAATTCTGAAATAGTATTCGAGTACTTGAGGAGAAATGTGTGGTTACGTCAAGTTTTAAAAAAATCTTCTAAAAAGGTGATTGAGCGCTGCAGGATTAGCAAAATTTAGGCTGAGTGGCAAAAAGTAACTGCATGACGTGTCGGTCGCAGGCAGCATGGCGTGGGCCAGCAGAAATCCAGCTGGAAAGTTGGGCGTCGATTTACCTTGAGGTATCTTATTTTAAAATTTCAGCCTATGTCAGGCTGAGGTTGGGTATTGCCGGATAATGAGGTTAAACAGGCTAATGGCCAGTCCAGCCTCTGCTAATGCTGGTATAAAATGACTTTTCGGCCACAACAACCATTGCTCTATAGCAATTGCTTGATCATGTTTTGACGTAAGGAGTAGCATTTACTGCTTACGTCCTACGTTCAGATGCCATTTTAGAAAAGTTGGAGATGACATAACAGAACTACCTTGGATAGACGAAACTCCCGAACCCCTTTTTGTAAATATGCAGAAAGCAGTCCATTTATTGTGAAGAAAGCAATGCAAGTGTTTTACAAGTTGTTCGACAGTAAACGCAATTTAGTATTAATTCCCCATCAGTGTCACTTAAGTTACTCTGTTAGCATCTTGAACTCAAAATAGGAAATCACACAATGTTTTGTTGAAAAAGGAGCCCTTCTTGGGAAAATTTCGCTCAAACTTTTTGCTTTGTCAGCACGTGAGCATTGTACTGTCGGCTTAGATGTACAAAGAGTATAAGCCAGCACAACTGCCACAAATAAAATTTGGCTGGCTATAAATGCGCAGACATAACACTCCAAAAGCGTATTCATATGCACAAAACATGTGCTCAGTGTGACATCCTAGGAAGTAGTCTAAAAGGTAGTAGTCTATAAAAGGTAGTCTGTGGCACCGAGTTACTTTATAACGTGCTTACCGACAAGACGCATTTCGAGGGAACTCTTATTCCGGTCGATCCACAAAGAAGCCTAAATGGTACTTAGGAATTTTATGGAATTAAGATGTCCATGACAAAGCTCACTGTAAAAGGACGCACGCTCAAGATCTGCGAGATTGTCCTACGTGAAACAAGCGAGACGGCGGCATTTTCCGATGATCTATTAGCTGATAAACGCAATCTACTGAAACCGCAAGGCGACCAGGGCGGACGTTGTTTTGAAAGCAAGCATGTCCCGGTGAAAGGCGTTTGTTTGGTCTTAACAGTCGTGCTACTATGAGTTCCAAAGTCGATGTCTGCTTTTCTTTTCAAACGTTTGCCAGCGGTTTTTGCAAAACCGAAAAGTAAGCTTGGCGTACGCACGTTAGTTCTCTCTTCGTATGCTGACCGAGTCACTTATCGGGTGTTTGCAGGTTCAAGCTTGGATTGTTCTAACATTTAAAAGAACTTCCTCAAAGCTATACACAGGCGGGAAAGTACATCAATAAGCAAACTGAAGGCCATTTTGTCTCGTTTAACCAAAATACTGACACGTTACAATCAGATACTTCGGAAACGTCTTGGTCAAACCGTGGATTCAAAGAGTCTATGCTTCACTCAGCAAAGATCGACCACCCAGCGCAGGTATTGATGAGTGGTCAGCACTAATCATACAACTGTCCAGGGAGGCAACTCGTGTGGGCAATCCGGGGCGAAAAGTCTGAGCTAATATCTCCTGTATTTCCTGTCCTGTGTGGTTGGACGAGGTTGAGCAAAGCAATTCTTGTTTGGCATAGGAAGGTTGAACCTACAAGGGCAATCTGATGGTGTCTGACTAAAGGGCGGGCAAACAAAGCAAGCTGTTTGGCAGGGGAATAAGTAGGAGGCACCAGTTTGCCCGCGGCAGAGTTTGCCTGGCAAACTATACGCGAGTCAAATTTGAGGTAAGTGAAGATTGTTGAAAAGTGTGGTTACCGCACGTTTGGTGGGAGATTTCGGCATTAAATTTGGACGCATATCCGAAAAACCTTTATAAGCCCGGGATGCTGGTACCATCAAAAAGAACAGTACAGTTATTCGGAACTGTCGTCCGAGGATCAATGGTTTAGAAGAAATGCTACGGACAAATTTGAGTCGGTAAATCGGTCGGTACCTCCTCACTAACGTTCACAAAATTACTGTGGATTGCCTTACTTATCTACGATTATTTGACAAACCAGTAATAATGAGGTTTTTCTCATAGGAAATCAGTGGCTGAATGGAGCCCTTGAGAGATCGAGGGGCAATCATCCAACCTCCTCGCGAGTATTAGACCTCAGGCGATTTCGGAAACAAGATTTACCCCTGAAAAACGCGAGTTGAATAGATGTCCGGAAGACGTGTCGGCCAGAAGTTTCAGATCTAGTAAACTAACTACTCTACAAAGGTTTTCGGGGTCCAATAACGACAACGATGTTACGAACGGGAACCACCCTACATACACAATGAATACCGATCTGAGATCTAGGCACGAATCGGGAAGTGCAAAAAACGGTGAAACGCTCCACAAGCGCTAAGTTAGACCGTTGTTACAGAATATGTGGTTAGTACGTTCAAGGTTTCACCAATACGTCGGAGGATATTCAAAGTTGCTTGTTAAGGTTATTGTCAGCTTACTTACAAGGACATGGGATGTCTAGCATCAACAATGTAAGGCCTGTACTGGAGACATTTTCACAAGGTTTTTGGCAATTTTGTGAACAGGTGTCCCCAGCTGCTGCTCTCAATGTTTATTCCAGGTTGTCTCGGGAACCTAACAGCAAGGCAGTGGTGGCATGAAAACTGATTTAGTGGCGGTCAACGGTCGTCATGTCACAGTGTCATCACCAGGATTGGTGATATTTGATGAGGCAGTTAACGTGTTACGCCTCGGCTATTCGCGCCTTGATAGAACGACCGCTACCAATCCACAACTGTTTATTCGTCAGATCCCCGTTTGCTGAGTTCGCAGCTACCTTTCGCTGAAGACCTTTCCATCATCCTCCATCCATGGATACGCCAAGTGACAGTTCGACCTTCGTTTCCGCCGATGTCCCCCATGTGCCCCACAGCGAGGAGCAAGGACGATTACTTACGCGTTGTTTATAGTGATAGAATATTTGAACTTTATCTACCGCACTCTCTCCTCAAGCACCAGTACCCAGTAACAAAACGCAGTCAAGAAGACCGGAGGCGAAGGATGGAGCGGGTGGGTGGCACGGTCGAGCCCGCACTTTGGCGTTCTATTCAACACCCCCTGGTCTCCACACCAAATGGCCAGGCTTTTTTAAACCAACAACAATAGTGGGAGGGCTGGTACGGCCGAAGCCGCCCCTAGGCGTGCCGTCACACCCGGCTGGGATCCTACGGAGTGGAAGCGCCATTAAAGGCTACATTAAGAAGTACGCAGTACCGCCTGACTCAGACCACCAGTCGACCGCTTCACTTGAGCCCACACTAGGCCGACTGCGAGTTAAGTTAACCTGTCAGTCGGCAACCCTCCAAGCGACGGCATTTAGGACACGGTGATAGCTTCAAGCTTGTCAGATTGCTTATAGTGAGGAAAATGCTCTGATTCGTCGACCTCACCCTCCCTTCCCAGACCTCAGCCACTGTTCAAGCCGGTCAGTTGACTGGTGCGGGGAATGGGCGCGGTGGCTAACATATCTAGTGACCCTGTCTGCGTGCGCCACATGCACGACCTGGTCCCCCAAACACAAGCACCAGGATTTCACACAACGGGGGTTGAGCGGCGTACATCTCACATGCGTGTGAGTGCCAGAGTTCGCGTTAAGATGGAGCCCTTACAGCCTGACTCTCGGCCCGCCAGTCCGGCACTCCAAACAGAAACACGCAACTGGAGAGACTGCGTGGACTGACTTGGGCCGTCAGTCAGCAGCCTTCCAGGCCATGGTAGTTTGCGCGCTGTGATAGTCTCAGACTCGAGTCACACATGTAGTAAAGGAGCCGCATGGAGACGGCGCCGAGACGCCCACTTCTTGACCGGCCAAACCAACGTGTGTGACGAATGTGGGATCGAGCGAATGCAGGTTACGATTGGGTACACGTTGCAGGTGGTTGAGACGATGACATTGAGGATATTGATTGACGAGGCGTAGGAAGTGTTCTCACCGGTGGCGGGAATGGGAGAGGCGGTAGTCATAGCCGTCGTCGCAGGCTTTATGGCAGGGATGATGTAAATGGCGGTGAACGATGGTTGAGAGCATCGGGAGTGTGATCATCACTAGTGGTGAGGGAAGTCGTCGCCGTCGTCATTGTAAATGCCCTATAGGTTGGTGCAAGGGTGACGATGGTGGCGGTTGTGAAAGCGGCAGTTGGGGTTGTTAGGTTGCTGTTGCACTGGGTCCTGGGATGTGGTCTCTAGGCTACTCTCATTAACGTGGGATCCGAGAACTCCCTTTTTGTTAAAGTCGGGCGTATTGTGTGGGGAGCAGGTCACGTGCGACAAACATAGACGGGCTGCTTAGCTTTGTCGGCCACTGTGCCTGAGCCCACCTCCGGTTGTCCTAACTCCTTTGCCCCTGAGCATGGGTGGGTAAGGGAAGGGGGAGTACAGCAGATGTTGCGCGAGTCTGTTATTACTACAAACTAATTCACGCGCAAGTCGCATCCCTGTGGGGCACAGGATGGACATCTTCGTTCACAACGGCCAAGCTGACACGTCCGAATTTCGCGGAGTCCCGACAAGAGACCATGCGTAGGTCTGAAACGCAATTGGTTCCTCATTGAGCTGCACGCAGTGCCAACCTGATGGACAAGTAGGTTTAGTATTGTAGCACGTCATTTTTGTGCTAGTATACCTGGGGAGCCAGCCGCATGTCTTATGCGAACAGTGGAGCTAGAAGTGGGAACGATGTAAGGCAATATACCACCTAATTTCGGCCGTAGTACACATGCAGGAATCCTTTGCCCATAACACGCGGATAAACACGTACTAAGCAAGGGACGCGATTAATTCTTAAAACACTTCTACATAAGCGTAGTCGTGCAGATTCAAGGGAGGCTTTTACGAGTGAAATAAAGCTTGACAGAACTGATCTCTGGCTTAAGATAAATGGAACTGTAATAGGCGTCAACTGCAAGTGGGTTTACTACATGCGTTTGTACTTGTCTGTTAACAAGGCATGAAATCAACAGTTGACCTCACACACAAAAAACCAACTGGTTAGCGGTACGTTCCTTATGAGCGACTTTGCTACTAGGGATATTAAAAACCCGCAAAGTGTTACTCCTCAGCAATAAGCCGATATTGTTGCTGAATAGGTCCTTGAGGGCATAGGGCGTCGAAAACATCTAGAACTCGGTTCAACTAAAGCCAAACACTTGGGATGATAAGGCGAGACTGGCCCGGATTGGACAGAGCACCCTGCATCTAGCTGGTCTGAAGTTTGCGCAAGATGAATAACCGAAAGCCGGAGATCAGTCGATGCGCTTTATACGTCGCTCGTTGCCTAAGACGGCAGAGGAGTGAATATAGTTGCTAACTATTAGGGTCAGACAACGTTAACTGATGATAACGACGCAGCGAGGAATCCTGACGAAATTTCACTTTGTGTTGGATTCGACCTGTAACAACCTTCATACTGTAGTAATTGTTTACCTGAATGCTTTGTCTGCCGTTAACCCATTCATGCAGACAGTAAAACTAAATCATTTAATACATGGCAAGCGCGAGTACTTCCCAGTCATATAGGCTCCAAAGCATCATTAGCGTGGGCGTTAAACAGGAGGAAACTAGTGTGTATGCCGAATATGTAGACTTTTATACTAGGAGCAGGCGACGAATGAGGAAAAGCGTACTATGAAAACTGGCATTCTCAGTGATTTTCGAAGTATAAAGGCGCCTAGCAAATTCCCTGAATAAGGAAACATTTCAAAATTCATCTTGGTGATCGGGGATATCGTTAATGTCTAAAGTACACCTTAGTCAGAAGCTTAAACCCTCATGGTGCTGGATGAATGAGTATTAGATGCATCTCCACAGAGTAGGTGCTGGATCAAGACTATGAGCTTGGCGTAAGCAGGAAAAACTATTGATCGAACTGGAAGTCGGGCAAAAAGGTATCAGATCCATAAATGTGTAATGTAATCGCGCGACTTACTTCCGCTTCGTCCGACGAGCAAGACCCAGATGGTGAGCTACGAAACGCCGACATCTCGCTGGACGAAATGTACACCTACAAAGTTGGGCGATTAAAACAATCCGAAAATTGCTTACAAACTCTTTAATTGTTTCTGCTCGTATTAAGATAAAACAATGCACTTTTTAGAAAATTCAACAAATTACCGTATAGTTTCGCATGTTTAAGGAAACGAGGGGATGGTTGAAAAGGTCTTGAGAATCTGATTGATCATAAAGGACGGCATTTTTAACTGTAACAAACAAGCTCCTAATAATATTGTGATAGTAGCGCTATTGCGAACTGATTCTTTTTTGCAGTTATTGATTGCTCAGGACGAGTACTGTCTTCAAGCATTCACGTCCGTTGCAGGAAGAGTCGATCAGGTTTAACGACGCTTTGATTCCAGTTCCAGAGGTTTTTATAGGCAACTTAATCTCCGTCTCATGCATGTGTTTCCCTTTAGGTCTTTCATGATTAAGTATATGGGGAGCTTACCGCAGTCGCCGACCATTAAGACTACCGTTTCCCCGTGTCTTGATGTCCTCAGAGTCTACCGACCACCTAGGACAGAGCGAATCGCCGACACTCAACTACTGGAGCAGTTAGAGAAATTTTTCAGTCTACCTAACATCATGATCATGGGCGACTTCAACGCACCAGGAACAAACTGGAATACCCTCCAAGCGTCAGGTCCAAAATCGGCATTTGATTACCGCCTGTTGAGCAAAACATTAAATGCGTGCCTCACACAACATGTAATGTTCCCAACGAGAACCCGGGAAGGACAAAGGGCAGACTGCCTGGATCTGGTCTTTACGAAAACACCAGACAGCATAGGCGAGATCATCTCCATGCCGCCACTTGGCCGAAGTGACCACGTAGTGCTTATGTGGGATTATTCGTTTTTCTCCATTTCACATACTCCAGACCAAAAAAGACGTAAGGTTTGGCGGGGCGACTTCAATCAGATTAGGGCAGACTTATCCGGTCTTGACTGGGGCTCATTGTTTACGGGAAGTGCCAACGATGACTGCGAGCTGTTCAAGAATGTCCTTCTGCAGCTTATCAATAACCACTGCTCACTGACTGGTGTAAGACTGAATAAACGCCCTGGGTGGCTTAATAGGAACCTTAAGAAAGAAATCAACAGGAAGCACAAATTGTGGAGAAAATACTGCGTCGCTGAGCAAGTTGAATATTTCAACACCTACAAGACACAGAGGGACAAACTGAGGAAGCTGATCATGAAAACGCGACGGGAATTCGAGAAGAACTTGCTACAAAAAGCAACGCAGAACTCAAAATTACTCTACAGTTACCTCCGACGAAGTACAAGGAACAGGCATCAAATACCCTTGATAAAGACTACTAATGGCGTTGAGATCGCTGATAGTATGGATAAAGCTGCGTATTTTTCACGGTTTTTCCAATCAGTCTACACAAACGAGGCAAGGTTCCTTCCTCCCTCCACAGAAGAACTGCCGACTCCAAGCGTCAGTGATATACTCTTCTCAGAAGGCATTGTCCGAAGAAAATTAGAGACATTGAACGAATCGAAGTCGCCATGACCAGACGAGATTCCATCCAAGCTTCTCAAGGAACGTGCCAGTGAGCTTTTTGTGGCTTTGTCAATGCTCTTTCAAACGTCTTTTGACACTGAAGCACTTCCTATCGATTGGAAGCTGGCGCATATCACTCCGCTACACAAAGGAGGTAACAAGGCAGTGACGAAAAATTACCGGCCAATAAGCTTGACATGCATTCTCTGCAAAGTTATGGAAAGGATCAGAAAGAGTGAACTGATGCAATTCCTGGAATTTCACGGCCTACTATCGAACTGCCAACAGGGGTTCCGGAAAGGAAGACCCTGCACGACAAACTTGTCGCAGTCTCTTCAAATCTGGACCCGAGCTCTCGACGACAGGCACGCGGTCACATAGCTTCCATCGACTTCCAGAAGGCGTTCGACACTGTGCCACACCAAAGGCTCTTACATTAGCTGAAAAAAATAGGGATCGTATCAACTTCCTTAAATGGATCGAAAACTTCCTTGTGGGTCGTCAGCAGGCTGTCTGCATCGGTCGGTGAAAATTAGAACCTGCTATGGTCGAGAGTGTTGTCCCGCAGGGTTCAGTACTGGGACCCATTTTGTGCCTTATCTAGATGGACGATGCCGCAAGAGATTTCGCCTGCGAAGGAGCAATGTTTGCGGATGACATGAAGATATGGAGCGTAATTCGGGGCCCTGCCGATGACGACAGACTGCAGATGAACCTGAATCGGTTGGAGGAGTGGTCAAACCGTTGGCTCCTGCGGTTCAACGTTGCCAAATGTAGCATACTTCGCCTAGGCAGCACAGACAGATCCGCCAGCCCAAGAGGCTACTTTCTGGGCGGTGCAGCCTTACAAGAGGTCGAAGCCCAAAAGGACCTCGGTGTGCTGATGACGAGTTCCCTAATTCCATCCGCTTACTGTTAGAGAGTGGCAAAATCCGCAATGTCCGTACTGTACTTTGACGAAGATGCTTTGTCAAAGACATTCGGAACATTCGTCCGGCCGCATTTAGAGTACGGCATACAAGCTTGGAGGATGTGGGCTGTTGAGGATCAAAACTGCCTCGAAAGGGTCCAGAGGAGGGCCACGAAGATGGTTAGGAGTCAAAGCTCCTTTCCTTATGCAACTCGCCTAGTAAATCTGAACCTCTTTCCTTTGAGTTACAGGCAACTTCGCGGGGATCTCTTGCAAGTCTTCCGCATTGTAAAGGGGTTTGATTGCAGTCTGGCCTTCGAGAACTTCTTTGAATTTGCTACCACGACCAGCCTCCGAGTTCGCCCGTTAAAACAGTGCACTCAGCAGGCACGGCTGGCTGTGCGGAAGTTCTCCTTCTCGGATCGGGTGGTCAAACCATGGAATGAGCTTCCCGCAGATGTTGCGATGTCACATTCTATACAAAGATTTTTCAGAAGAATCTGGACACATTTATGTTCCGAAATGACCAAGAGTGATGAGAGGTCGAGCACACCCCCTGTTACTCCTTCTCTTTTTTCCTTCCATTACTGGCGTGTTCGAACTAGTTTAGCCCAAAACATCTATCTGTAAACCACACATTTTTTTACGTTGCAAATAGGGTACTCAAAGACTTACGCCTATTTCCCTCAATAAACTGAACTGAACAGTACTTCAAGTGTGCGGCAGAACCTTTGAAAATAAAGATTCAATTCAATTGAATTCAATTATTTTTATTAAGAACCCGTCGGGGTCACATCAAAGCAAGTAAAAATAAATTCACATGCAAATTTTAGACGAGGTAGGCAAAATCTGTGCAAAGTGCAATACATAGTTTTTGAGCTTAGAAGTCCGTTAAGCAAAATGAAGAAATTAGGGGTGAAAAAAACTCCAAAGGAAAATTTACAAATGATTGTAGTAATTTAACAGGAGAAAAAAAACCCCTCAGAAAAATAGCATCAGAAAAATACAGGGAGGACTGGCCTGCATGTGGCGGTACAGAATGGAATATAGTCCGACATCAACATGGCCGAAATAAATGTCAGCTGTATATGGCATTGTGTAACGGATTTCATAAAATGGTACGTAGGCGGGTCAGTCAGGACTGGCCTGTATCGCCTTGAATAAGAAAAATAAGTGGCGAAATTGAAAACCAGTCTCGAGCTGATAGGAACCCAGATGCGGTCGGTTTCATTCAACCGAGTCCATCCGAGCATGGGGGAAGGGAGATGCGACCAGACTACAAGTATATGGCGAATATAGAAGGCTTTGTCAAGACCGCCGATGGAGCGCATTCTGTAAAGGCCCGGTGACAACCAGTCTCGAGGCGACAAGAACCCAGATGCGGTCTGTTACATTCATCAGAGTCCATCCGAGGATATGGCAGAGGAGATGCGACCAGATTACTAGTATATGGCGAATATAGAAGGCTTTGTCAAGACCGCCGATGGAGCGCATTCTGTAAGGGCACGATGACAACCAGTCTCGAGGCGACAAGAACCCAGATGCGATCTGTTACATTCATCAGAGTCCATCCGAGGATAGGGCAAAGGAGATGCGACCAGATTACTAGTATATGGCCAATATAGAAGACTTCGCCAAGAGCGTCGATGGAGCGCATTCAGTAAGGGCATCATGAAGATCGGTCCCGAGGCGATAGGAACCCAGATGCGGTCGGTTTCATTCAACCGAGTCTATCCGAACAAGGGGGGGAAGGGAGATGCGACCAGACTACTAGTATATCGCGAATATAAAAGGCTTTGTCAAGACTGCCGATGGAGCGCATTCTGTAAGGGCCCGGTGACAACCAGTCTCGAGGCGACAAGAACCCAGATCCGGTCGGTTTTATTCAACCGATTCCATTCGAACATGGGGTAAGGGAGATGCGACCAGATTACTAGTATATGGCGAATACAGAAGGTTTCGCCAACAGCATCGATGGTGCGCATTCTGTGAGGGCACGATGCATGAACTGAAAAATTGGAATAATTAACATTTCTGTTGAGGGATCTTAGGTAGCGAGACTACTCATAAAGGAAGGAAACGTGAACAGATACGGAAATTTAATAGCGGCATGCTTAATTCCCGGTGGCCCTTTCTCAGTGTCATAGAAAAAGTTGTCTGGGAAGGATGAGGAAAATAAAAGTTTAATCGAGTCAGTATTCAGATAAAGGTGTAGCCTTCTCTTAAAGGTTTTCAGATTTTCTGAAGATCTTATATTTATTGGAAGGTTATTCCAGAGGAAAGTATACCTGGTAGCGAAAATGGGAGCGCTTAGAGGTGGAGGACGCTGGAGGAGGTATAATTAGTGACGAGTTGTGAAGATTGTATGGACGACTACTAGGGGTAAGTGTTGAAATCCGAGGAAAATTTGAACTATCATTAATGCGAAAGAGGAGACAGAAGCCCGCTTCTAGTCTTCGAACCCATAAGAATTTTAGGTTAATTAGCTGGCATCTATCTGAGTATGAGATATTGGGATGTTCCCTATCTAAAAGTTTTTTAGAAAAACGTCTTTGGACATTTTCAATTTTTAAACGACTGGCTTCATTCATCAAACCAAAGAATGGGCAACAATACTCGAGAATGGGAAGTAAAAACATACGATAGAGCCTTAATTTAATTTCAGGAAGATAGAAATTGTAAGAAATAAAGCCACAAATCTGGGCAGCTTTGAATGTAATTCTGTCAGCGTGCGGCGAGAGATCAAGATTACTAGTGTAGCTTAAACCTAAATCCTTGATGGTGGTACATTCAGTCATAGGTGTGCCTTGAAAGACCACTGGTTGGGGTAGCCTATCAGGTCCAAAGCACATATAACGACATTTAGACGGAGAGAATTCCATTAGCCATTTTGAGCTCCAAGCTGAGAGTCAAGCAAGTCAGATAAAATGTCAGATGAAATGACATTCTTAAAGGTGTGCAGGCATTCTTTCGCACTCAATCTGCAGAAGCTAACGAGAAGCTATCGAACCCCAGGGAACGGTCTCGTCCCCTACAACCAGGTATTACTTCATGAGTTTCCCCCGTATCTGCCCTACTGGATGGTGGGGAGACTAGCATCTCGTTTGTCCAATTAAGTTTCCCGAAGGAGACAACAATCCTTACAAAGGATCCTAAAGGAAGTATTTTGAACTAATATCTAATCCAGTGAGGCGTACCAGTTGCCTTCTGGAGCACCTTCTTAAAACACTCTGAGGATATCAAATTTTCGGCCGTCCACAGGCAAGATCTTTGCTAATTTCCACATCCTTTACTGCAGCCCCATTTATGTAATGCTGTTCTTATGGACAAAGATTTGACCAGAGTTCAGTTGTAGGAACAAACATCGGAGTTTCTTAAATTTTAGGAGACACCTGTATGGCAAATCATTCGATTGCAATGTCTTTATATCGTTGTCATTGTTGATGTTAGGCTTCATTTTTATGTTATCGACGGACATGACAGGCTTATTGTCTAATTCCCTGGCGCAGACACTCATACAAATCAGGGAGAGTAGTTGGCCTAAAGCGAAATCTCCAGGCAACAACATTCAAACTTTACTCATCCTGGCGTATAATTATCATCAACAGGAAATTCACAATTCATTTTAATTGTCTTCCTCGGATACCAGTTACTCAAATCTTCTGCATGAATGATCACTCTGGTTCGTTATCGAAAGCTTCCCAGAAATCAATAAATTGCTTCTACGGATGTCATGCGCAGAATAGACTAGAGAGGGTTTATTATGGCCCCCCTCGGGCGTTCTCAGACTAGCGTCCATTCGACCTTTGTTCATTATCATGTAAGTAATGCATACTCATATGCCATCGCACGTTGGCTTGTCTTCTTTCAGATAATTTAGGTTATCTTTTCGCCACGTCGTCCGAGTGAGTTACATAAAATTTATATGGAAATGCCTGGACGGCAATGTTCGGTATCTAGTCGTGATCCCCAACAATAAATGAGTGTGATAAGTACACTCTTCCATTATTCCTGTGGTTCACCGATTTGAATATTTCTACAGTGTAATGGAAACCGATTCGTACAGTTCATTGGCAAGCCCTGGGAGTGCGAATACAAATGTTTGATCCGGACCCAATTATTTGGTGTATTCCAATCAGAGTAGTTTCACCCAAACTAGTATTTACGAAGAGTTCATTTCCTCTGCGGAGGTAGGGAGGGTACACGTAGAGGGTTAACGATTTTATTCGGTCATTGATGGTGTTCACTAGAAAAACGCCAACTCTGAAAATCGCTGCGGTTCAAAAGCATCGTTGTATGCCACGAGAATCGTAGGTGTGTGTCTAATTTAGGCTTGAACGTCTCTGTTGAGTCTGTTGTTGTTACTCTCTGCTTGAGGCACTTACAAAGGTATGATGAGTCAGACCAGTGGGTAGGGGTGTAAACACCTGGCCACCACTGACTGAAGAGTCTGCGTTCTGGATTAAAAACGGCAAAAATCTGCAGCCTCCACCTCTTGTTGAAATCAGACAGAGAGGTAAAGTCCACGGACTTCGTAATGACGGATAATGGATTCAGTGATTTCCTCACCGAGAAGGATGTGCTCTAGAAACGGAAGACGAATAGCAGTTTATTTAAACAGGGAATAATCGTTCAGAATGTCTGCCTTTTTGTGTACGACGTTTAAGTCCCCACTATAATTGAATAGGCTTATTTAAGCGCCCCTTGGGCACTGCCAGTCTCCCTTCAACACAGAAAAAAAACCTTAAACAAACTCATCCATTTCGATTGCACTTTGACTTCATTTGTTATGGGTGGCTCTTTAGCCAATAGAACCCGAATCGAGAGTTTGTTTTTAGTTAAAAAAACCTGAGTTCCAAGGAAAAATAATCGCAAAAGTCGTAAGAAAGAACGAGATGTACAATGTAAAAATTAAAGTGTGCAGTTTGGTAGTTTCTGGGTGGTCATGAATAATATGTCCTTCACGGAAATTGAAGAACTTCGATATCGGCCTGACCTTGAAAGTATTTTCCAGTTGGGTTAATTTGGGTGTTTTCTAGTTGGTGGTGTTATACTCGAGTTATCTGATGGTTTAGTCTCGTCTGTATTGGGGCTTTTGGAACGCGCTTGAAGCTGTTCGTCAACAGAGGTCATAGCAGACATATTCATTACGACTCTTACTTGCACGGGGATCTTGTACGTCCGACCACACGGGTTTCAACAGAAAATATCAGCAATGAACTGCCAACAAGGAAACATTTATTAAATCGAGAATTGGGAGCGGGATGAATCGCGGTTTGTGTATCAAATATGTGAAGGAGAACTCCAATGGAGGGGGGAAACCAGAAGATATGAACTAGCCTTCCTCCGATTTATCATCCTTTCTGTCTAGGGGTCGGTACGCGGGGTTCCATCTCCTGCACGTCCGCTTAATGATCGGTCAACGTTGCTTTAAAGGATGCGGAATGTCGCTCAGGGGAACGTTAACAAAGGAAGTAAAACAAACTTAACTAAAATATCTGTTTTTTTACAGTGGTTGTAAGTCTATATGGCCAGGTTTAAAGGGCAGCCGCACATCTCTTTCGTTTTCCATGAGGCTGGACTAAGAGCTGGGAAAGATGAGTATATACCAGAAGTAAAAACATTCAATAGTAAGTCACAATCAAAAATGTCAAAATAATATAGAATCATGTAGCATATTGTTCTTGTGAATGTGACATGATGGGAGTAGTGGTCGACTGTTTACTATGATCTAACATAGTTGTATATATGCTTAATATGGGCTTAATATAGACGTACGTACAACTAATTTGCAGGGTTTTATCGAAAGGAATGTTTTTATTAGCTCCTTGCCGGTAGAAACGACAAAGAGAGAAAAGAAAGAATATCACTATCTGTTTTATGTTTATCAATTATGATGTCTTTCATAAATTTGATTGTTTTAGTCATATGCTCCGGTATTATTCACGCGGCTGACACCATCAGAGTCCTTATGGACCAAATTCTGTATCAAAGAAGTGATCTGATAAATGCCCCTTTTTATTCAAAAATAAATTCGTATTTTTATTTAAAAGGAATCCCTTAGTTTTTATTTGAAAGTCGAATAGGGTTCGACTTTTCCGGATAGAACTTGGAAGAGCATTTCCGATAATTGCGTATCTTATGGTGTAGAAATTCGACCTTTGAGACTTTGTGAATTTGGGGATTCTTATAATATCTTCGTTGTTTCTGCTGTTTCCAGGGACATTTTGGTTTGTTAGTAAATTCATTTTGAAAACGTCTCGGTCATCGGTGACCTTGAATAGGAAGTGTAGACCATTTTGGAGTCTTCTGATCCAGAGGGGTCGAAGACCCTATTTATGTTATAGTTCTAAGTATGAACCCTGGATGCTATCACTTCTGGACAGAGATATAGTAAAACGTCTCTGAATGCCTTTTAGTTTCTTTCGGCCGTCTGAGTGCATTATATCGAAAAAGACTGAGCAAGAATCTAGGAGAGATAAGACGTTCATTTTGAAAAGTTGTATTCTTAGTGCATTTAAGTTGAAATTTTTACAAATGAATCCACACAGGCGAGTGGCTTTCGATGATATTTGCTGGACGTGGGGAGATAAATCAAGGGTATTTACATAGCTGAGGCCTAAATCTTTTACCGGTGGGGCGTCCGTTATTTCATTATCCTCGAAAATTATTGCGGAAGTTTTTGTGAGCGAAACATCAGGAGATGACACTTTTCGGGTGAAAAGGGCATCTGCCATTGAAAACTCCATTCGCTGAGTTTTTGCAGATCGGTTTCGATTGTTCTGTGTATATGGGTAACTGTGTTCCCGTTATATGTATATGCAAGTTTCAGGTCGTCCGCATATAAAAACAGCTTAACTGATACTGATATGAACGATAAGTCGTGACAATATATTAGAAATAGAAGGGGGCCTAGGATAGTGCCTTGAAGTACTCTCCTGGCAATAGGGAATATTTCTGAGACTACGTTTCGAATTTGCACCACTTTATATCGCTTTTGAAAATACGACTTAATAAAATTGAGAAGGGGATGCCAAATTCCATGACTTTTTAGCTTTATCAGTAGTCTTTTATCGGGGACTTTGTCAAAGGCCTTTTTTAGATCGAAGTACATTGGAGATACTGTGTTTCCATAATCTCTATTGCTAGAAACGAATTTCGAATAATTAAGGTGGCAGGACTGACAAGACTTTCTCGGTAAAAATGCATATTTAGAGGAGGTAATGTGGTTTGCGTTTTTGAGATGGTCTAGCGATTGGTTGTGGACTATTTCCTCGTAGTGTTCTGTGAACACCACGATAGTTTTGGGTATGAGATCGGTTGCCGCTTTTAAAGATAGTTGCAATGGTCTAGTATTTCCACATGTCCAGAAAAATTGCATTTGACGGAAGAAGGGTAACTAACTTAGATAGGAGTATTAGATCATATGTCATACGCTTACTTCTGTCTAGGAAAAGCAGCCTCCGAAACTCTCACAAGGAAGTTTTTTTTCAACTGGACTATTCTCCAGCAGAACGTCTGAAACGCCGCGAATTAGTGACGGAGCTGAAGAGGAGACTTGCAGCAGGAGAAAGCAACTTGGCCATTTTCAGGGGACGAGTGATACAGAGGAACGCGATGTTGTTTTGGAACCAGCCAGTCATCATGATGGTGGCAGCAACATAATATTGGCAAACCCGAGACAAACCGAACGAAGCACTGTCGAATGTTGCAAACTAAAATTCTTTTACACCAATGCTCAGAGTCTGTTTTCCAAGCTTGGCGAACTGAGAACACAGGTAGCCGATACTCTTCCCTATGTTATAGCAATAACAGAAACGTGGCTGTCAGAGGGCGTTGGTGATTTCGAGGTAGCATTAACAGGATACCATTTGTTTAGAAGAGACAGGAGAGGCCGCCGGGGTGGAGGAGTTGCCATGTAAGTCAAGAGCAACTTAGCAGTGTGTGAGAGGACCGACAAGATTTCTAACGACACAAAGGCAATTTGGCTGACTATAAAGGCGCGGGGATCTCAGTCCCTCGAAGTCGTAACTAGCTACCTGCCCCCGCAGGCGGATCCCGACCCAGATACTTGTCTTCTGAAAAGCATAAAAGAGATCGCCAGCCGACCAGACGTTGTTCTCATGGGGGATTTCGATGCACCCTGCATTCAATGGAGAGATATACATGCAAAGTGCTCGATGAATACCTTCGATTAACATGTACTAAAGTCAACCCTAGAAGATCTACTCACGCAACATGTCCTGTTTCCAACAAGAGCTCGTGGAGTGCAACAGGCCAGTTGTCTGGACCTCGTTTTTACCAAAGATCCTGACAGTATAGACGAGGTGTACTACCTACCCCCGCTCGGTCGAAGTGATCATGTAGTGCTTTTATGGGAGTACTTGCTGTATTCTGAACCGTGTACAAAAGACAATACGAGGCCAAATATATGGAAAGGGGACTTTCGCCAAATGAGAGCTGAGGCATCACAGATAGACTGGGATGTTCTCTTCTTCGGAAACGTTAACGAGGACTGGAATTTATTCAAGGATCGTTTACTGCATCTAATGAAGAACCACTGTCCCTTATCAAATCCTAGGACATCCAATCGCCCTCAGTGGCTTACACGAGAACTCAAAAGGGAGATCAACAAGAAAGGAAGGTCATGGAAGAAATTTCGCGAGGACAACAATAATGCAGCGTTTACAGAATGCAAAGTTCAAAGAAATAAGGTGAAAAGTCTGATTTTCAGGAGGCGACGAGATTTTGAGGGAAATTTGCTCCACCGAGCCGTTAAAAATCCGAAATTGCTCTACAGCTATTTGCGGAAAAGCACACGTAACAGGAATCCCATTCCTGTTATGAGGGATGATGACGGCTTGGAGATCTCGGACAGTAAAAATAAGGCTGAGCACTTTTCTCAATTTTTCCGGTCCGTTTTCACAAGATAAGCAGAAATTACCCCATCTAATTCTGAGAACATGAGAGATCCCACTATCGAAAATATTGTGTTTCGAGAAGAAGCGATTTTGGAAGAACTGAAAAGCTCGACGGAATGTAAATCTCCCTGTCCGGACGAGATCCCAGCAAAGCTGCTCTTTGAACTTGCCCAACAGCTGGCCAAGACACTATCCTTTCTGTGCTAGAAATAGTTTGATGCTGGAATTCTTCCCACAGACCGGAAGACGGCCCACATTACACCCCTTTACAAAAGCGGTAGTCGTGCTCAGGCGACAAACTACAGACCCGTCAGTCCGACATCAATCTGCTGCAAAGTGATGGAGAAAATCATCAAAAAGGAGTTGATGGCTTACTTGGAAACCCACAACCTCTTGTCCAATGCACAATATGGTTTCCGTAGGGAAGATCATGTGTTACGAACTTTCTATACACAATGCAAAGTTGGACACGAGCACTGAACGCAAAACACACCGTGCATGATGCCTATATTGATTTTCGGAAGGCGTTTGACAGTGTTCCGCACCAGCGTCTCCTACACAAGTTGAGAATTATGGGCATCGGTGGCAAACTTCTCAAGAGAATCGAAAATTTCCTTGTCGGCCGCTCCCAAATTGTCTGCGTAGAACAACAGCAATCAAAGTGCACATTCAAAGAGAGTGGGGTCCCACAAGGCTCGGTGGTCGGACCAACCATCCTTCTCTTGTTCATCAATGATTGTGTAGATGGGTTGGACTGTGATAGTGCCATGTTTGCGGACGACATAAAAATCTGGAAAGTCATCCAGAATGCTGCCGATGAGACCAACTTCCAAGAAAATCTTTGTCTATTGGACGAGTGGTCCCGCAGATGGCTCATGTCCTTCGATTTGAACAAATGCACCATTCTGCGCCTCGGAAATCAGAGCCCTAGTACGCGGCAATACCATCTAAACGGAATGTCACTCCGAGAGGCAGAAACTCAGAAAGATCTCGGAGTATGGGTTGCGGATAGCCTAAAGCCTTCTACACAGTGCTGTAAGGCGGCCAAGGCCGCAACCTCAATGCTATATGCCATCAAGCGGGCATTCGTAGTTTTCGATGAAGACTGCTTCACCAAAGTCTTCGGCACGTTTATAAGGCCCCATCTCGAATATGCAATTCAGGCCTGGAGACCGTGAATGCATCAGGATTACGATTTGCTCGAAAGGGTGCAGAGGCCAGCCACAAAATTAGTAAGAGTTCAAAGTGCACTGCCATACGAGATCCGCTTAACTAACCTTAATCTCTATCCTCTGAGTTATAGGCAGTTGCGCGGAGTCATGATGCAAACTTTCCGTATCATGCGCGGCTTGGATTGTGCCCTTCGGCGCGATGACTTTTTCAAACTCGCCACTACAACTCACTTCCGGGGACATCCCTTCAAGCTACGTGTGCCACAGGGTAGACTGAATGTGAGAAAATATTTCGGCAGAAGCCCAACAGGCAGCCACAGTGAGAAATCCTCTCTAGGTGGGTCGGGTACAACGGGATGGCGGTTTTGAGGGGAAGAACGGGCGGGGCAAACGGCAAAGGACACTAAATTGGCAGATAGAAGCCGAAAAATGTTGAAAATCGAAGGAAAATAAATATTTGTTTTAATGAAGTCAAAAATAGGGGGAGGATGGCGCGCAAATAGGGAAAACCGTAGGCAATGACCAATCAAATGAGGGCTGGCCGGGGACGTGATGTGATTGGCCGCCGGGGCGAGTAAACCTGAACCGCCAAGCGGCTAACCAATGGGATCATTGGCGCCGCACTTGAAAGTGGTGTGCGTTAGATAGGAACGATGCGTACGATGCACAAAGGGGACGCTGGCGGTCAGCGGTGTACTGCGGTTGGGTAAGAGTATTTGTATAAAGTGCTTATGACAATTGCATCACTACCCGGCCCCTTACTGACCCCCCTCCTCAACCCCTCCCTATTTGTTATATCGGTGATCTCCACGGCATGCACCGTTTAGTACGCATAACGTGAACAATGTTTAAGATACGTGGACGTACTCCAACACCACCGCACCAACCTACAGCAAGTCGGCAAACTCCCGACCTTGGCGGTCGCTGTTTTACGGGATTTGCAAGTATCCATGGTGAGAACAGCTTGTAGGCCTACGTAACCCTTTTAAGTTTACATTTATCCGCCGTAACCCAAATTGGGGGACCAGGCGTGGAAGAACAGATAGACGAGACGCTCATAAGTCGCGGCAAATATAACAGGGGACGACCGCGGCGGCAGTTGTGGGTCATATATGTACGATACACGGAGGCGGAAAGCCCTATTTGAGCAGATTAACAACCGCAGCTGGGAGTCCATGAGGCCCGTCATAAGGAAGTGGGTGGCTGCTGGTAGTGTTATCGTAACCGATGAGTGGAAAGGTTGCACCCGCCTACCGTCCGAAGGTTGTAGGCACTGCACTGTGAACCGCCGTAGGGGCTTCGTGAATCCCACAACGGGACGGCATACGAACGCCATAGAGGCCAACTGGAGCAGATTAAGGGGGAACCCTAATAGCAAGCGAGCTCGCCGCAAACCGGTGTACTTGGGGGGGAGGGGGTAGTGGGTCTGGAGCCTGCTCGCGGTTTGGATTGGTTCCCGGGTCGGCTGCGTCGGCGTCGCCAAGGGCGCAAGCGGCCGCGCATAGTTGCACTTGATTATCGATTAGCTTCGGTGCCCGATAGTCCTCTGCCTCTTGCCGGTGCCACTTTTTGCTCTCTCATGCTGCACTGCACACGTCGTGTCTCGCTCTACGCTGACAATGCCTACCCTAACTGTCTTTGTCTTTGTGTTCGCTTGTGTCTCCTTTTACGCACACTTATATTTACTCCTGTTAGTAGGCGTAACAAACGGCGTCAAGCCTACCTACTGCGATTGCAGCCGTTACCTACTGACGATGGGAAAGCTGGCGATTGAGGAAAGCCTACAAACGCCAATTGGATAAGCTAACCAACGAGCGCGCAGACGAAGACTGGAAGGTGTGACTCTGTACTTCGTCCACATGCTCTCCATGCCTACCTACAGTGCCTGTGGCCGTTACCGGCCGGTCAAAGAGGGAGCTGTCGTTTTAGGATAGGCAACCATCGACGAGTGGAGAAACTAACCAACGAAGGCGCAGACGAAAGACTGGAAGGTATGACTCTGTACTTCGTCCACTTACTCTCCATGCCTACCTACAGTGCCTGTGACCGTTACCGGCCGGTCAAAGAGGGAGCTGTCTAATGAGGAGAGCCAACCACCGGCGATTGGAGAAACTAAACAGCGAACGCGCATACGGAAGACTGGAAGATATGACTCTGTACTTCGTCCACTTACTCTCCATGCTTACCGACAGTGCCTGTGGCCGCTACCGGCCGGTCTAAGAGGGAGCTGTCGTTTGAGGAGAGCCAACCATCGACGATTGGAGAAGCTAACCAACGAAGGCGCGGACGGAAGACTGGAAGGTAAGACTCTGTACTTCGTCCACTTACTCTCCATGCCTACCTACAGTACCTGTGGCCGTTACCGGCCGGTCAAAGAGGGAGCTGGCGATTGAGGAGAGGCATCCATCGACGAGTGGAGAAACTAACCAACGAAGGCGCAGACGGAAGACTGGAAGGTAAGACTCTGTACTTCGTCCACTTACTCTCCATGCCTAACTACAGTACCTGTGGCCGTTACCGGCCTGTCAAAGAAGGAGCTGTCGTTTTAGGAGAGCCAACCGTCGACGATTGGAGAAGCTAACCAACTAAGGCGCGAACGGAAGACTGGAAGGTAAGACTCTGTACTTCGTCCAGTTACTCTCCATGCTTACCGACAGTGCCTGTGGCCGTTACCGGCCGGTCAAAGAGGGAGCTGTCGTTGTAGGAGAGCCAACCACCGGCGATTTGAGAAGCTAACCAGCTAACGCGCAGACGGAAGACGGGAAGATATGACTCTGTACTTCGTCCACTTACTCTCCATGCCTACCTACAGTGCCTGTGGCTGTTACCCGCCGGTCAAGAGGGAGCTGTCGTTTTAGGAGAGCCAACCGTCGACAAGTGGAGAAACTAACCAGCGAAGCCGCAGACGGAAGACTGGAAGGTAAGACTCTGTACTTCCTACACTTACCCTCCATGCCTACCTACAGTGCCTGTAGCCGTTACTGTCCCGTCATAGAGGGAGCTGACGATTGTGGAGAGCCAACCATGGACGACTGGGAAAGCCAACCATGAAAGGCACGGACGGAAGACTGGAAGGTATGACTGTGTACTTCGGCCACTTACTCTCCTTGCCTAGCTGTAGTGCCGGTAGCCGTTACTGGCCGGTCATAGAAGGAACTGTCGATTGTGGAGAGCCAACCATGGACGATTGGGGAAGCCAACCAATGAAGGTGCGGACAGAAGACTGGAAGGTATGACTGTGTACTTCGTCCACTTACTCTCCATGCCTACCTGCAGTGCCGGTGGCCGTTACTGGCCGGTCATAGAAGGAACTGTCGATTGTGGAACGCCAACCATGGACGATTGGAGGAGCCAACCATGGAAGGCGCGGAGGGAAGACTGGTAGGTATGACTCTGTACTTCCTACACTTACCCTCCATGCCTACCTACAGTGCCTGTAGCCGTTACTGTCCCGTCATAGAGGGAGCTGACGATTGTGAAGAGCCAACCATGGACGACTGGGAATGCCAACCATGAAAGGCACGGACGGAAGACTGGAAGGTATGACTGTGTACTTCGTCCACTTACTCTCCATGCCTAGCTGTAGTGCCGGTAGCCGTTACTGGCCGGTCATAGAAGGAACTGTCGATTGTGGAGAACCAACCATGGACGACTGGGAATGCCAACCATGAAAGGCACGGACGGAAGACTGGAAGGTATGACTGTGTACTTCGTCCACTTACTCTCCATGTGTAGCTGTAGTGCCGGTAGCCGTTACTGGTCGGTCATAGAAGGAACTGTGGATTGTGGAGAGCCAACCATGGACGACTGGGAAAGCCAACCATGAAAGGCACGGACGGAAGACTGGAAGGTATGACTGTGTACTTCGTCCACTTACTCTCCATGCCTAGCTGTAGTGCCGGTGACCGTTACCGGCCGGTCAAAGAGGAAGCTGTCGATTGTGGAGAACCAACCATGGACGAATGATGAAGGCAACGAACGAAGACCCAGATGGAATACGTAAAGGGAATACTACATACCTCGTTTATTTACTGTCCATGCCTACCTACAGTAAAGGTACCATTGTCTTCTGGTGATGAGGGATTCTCTTCCGAAGATTCATTGGCAGGTTGACAAGGAGTTACCGCATGGAACTGGAAGCGTGTAATCGCGTACCCTTTTTATTGTAAACCAAACTGTTGTATATTACTGTTGTGGCAAACCGGCGGCCCAAGGCAGTCGGGGACGATTTCCCCTACCTCGCCAGTCCCCCTACCTGGCCAGTGTATTGTACCTTTTAATAATTCAGAGTAAATATTTCATATGTCCATGTAGTTGTTAGTGATTACGGTACTGCGAACCCTCGGGAATGAGGTAAGGTGTGGTAAGCAGTTGAATAACTGTCATCCAAAGGGCTGCGTTAGCTGATAGGTGCCTATGGATCACTAATGGGGGAATTGAACGGACGTTGTCTGTTGGATGGGTGGCTGTCTCTAGCAGTGGTAACGTAGCCATCATATAACGGTAAGGATTGCGACTAATCGACCAACCGTGGAGGCTTGGTACGTAAACATATTTACGTACGTAGAATAATGCAATGACGTCCACTAAGCCTCGTCGATAAACCCTTGTAGGTCAGGAAGGAAGTGATTACGGAAGGCCTTTAGGGCGGGAACTGGGAGATACGTAGAGACTGTCTGAGGCCGCTGCCGGCCACGGTAGACGATAAGTAGGAATAGCTGTAGCTGGTAACGAGCGACATGACCCACCCGCAGGGAAGGGCATATCAGGTCAACTAACAAAGCCGGTTGGGAGGGACAGTAGTCTGTGAAGCAGGCGGAAATGGAAACAGCCGATGAAGGAATTGTCGATTGCGGTAAGTTTGCGTAAAAGGGAGCGGTACTGCGGGAAATGATATCGGCACGGCGTAGATTACAGGCCTTCGGAAGGGGGGAAGGGGAAAGGCGTGGACTAGGCGGTAGAGGTGTATGTAAATACGGCAGTGGTCTAAGAGCCGAATGCCTGTGGTAGAGGCTACCCCAAAGTGACAGACGTATGTTTGGACGGCGTAGGCTGTAAGCCTTTTAGTTTCGGGGGGGAGGGGTGGGTGTTGTAGAATATGCGGAGAGAAGGCCTGCAGGGTCAGGTGTACGCCCGGAAGTTGAAGGCGGGCTGGAAACGTTAGTGGACAGCTGGCGTAAGTGGTAGTCCTAATGACGAAATGGGAATGCTGGCAAGTCAGTTAGGTGGACTCCGGAATGCGTAGGAGGAGAGGCAAGTGGACCATGATTGGAAACCGAGAGATGATGACGGGAAACGCTACGTAAACCGAGAAACCGTCAAACGGGCAGTTAACAGCGCAACTGCAACGCATGGGGAACTGCCCAGAGGTGGTTTGGAGTAAGAGAAGTTTGTGTGCGTAAATGCATAGAAGTTGCATTGTATTTTGGACATAAATTTTAGGCAACAGGGAATGGGAACTCCACGTAAACCCTACGGAGGCGGGTTGCTAGGTGTGTTTGAATGTTTCCTTCTAGCCATGGAGGCCACAGGTCTTCCATTACGGCTACCTTACGTACTATTGTTTGTTCAGTAGGTGTGCTTGTGGTATTTTTTTTTGCCGCCGCGGCAAAAAAAAATACCACAAGCACACCTACTGAACAAACAATAGTACGTAAGGTAGCCGTAATGGAAGACCTGTGGCCGCTTATTTGGCAGCGGTCAATATTTCTTCTCCAACCGTGTTGTGCAACAGTGGAATAACCTGCCCGAAACGGTTGTTATGTCTCAATCTGTAGAGACATTTAAATGTCGCCTTGACAGATATATGCTGCAGCAACAAGCGGACTATGTGACTTTTCAGCCATGAGACTAGTGACATATGGGAATCAATGTATGCATTCACTTAATGCTGTAATTTCTTCACATTTTTGCTTGTTTATCGATTTTTTATGTACAAATAGGGAGTTCAAAGGCGTAAGCCTATTTCCCTCAAATACACTGACTGACTGACATGGCGGGATTTCGTCCGTCTCATAAGATTTGGAGTTGGATAGTGGTTTAATGGCTACTTTAACAGTTTATTCACTAAAACGGATCTCACTAAGTATACGATCTGTCGTTTCGGTGATTTGGGGGATCTCTCCCTCCTCCACTGTGTAGTAAGTTGAGAAGTATCTGGTTAATGCGTTTGCCATTTGGTTGTCATTTGTTATAACTTGTCCTAATTCATTAATAATAGTTTGTGGTCCTGCCTGTCGATGATTATTCATTTGTTTCTTAAGTATCTGAGCTTCTCGTTCAGGGGATTCTATTGCCCGATGTTCTGCTGTTATGGTCTTTTTTGTTTCCATTTTCGTAACTAGGACTTGAATTTCCCTAATTCGTCGAAGTGTTGATAAGTAACTTACAGAGGGGTTGTGTAGCTGCTTTTTAAGTTTAATTAAAAGAAACTGTGGGATTAGTGATTTCCTATACGGGAGTCTTTCGCCTATCAAGTTAACTCGAATTATAAATAGGGCAGAGCACAATAGGTTAACTGCTTCAATAGGCGATGTTTTTAGAATATATGGGCGCCAGTCCAATGACCCAATATAGTTGTTCATGGAGTCCGTGTCAAGTTTTTTTGGGTTTAGGCGGGTGTAACTAAAACGGGGTGCTAGTTTTACATTTGACGGGAGTGTTGATATTATGGCTCTGTGGTCACTTTCAAAGGTCAGGCAGTCGTTACGCATATATAGGGGCCAGGTCTTCAGCTGAGCACGAAGCTGAAGATGTACAAGGCCGTCATCCTGCCGACACTACTGTATGGAGCGGAGACTTGGACGGTGTACGCAAAGCAGGCACGCCGTCTGAACCCCTTCCACCTCAGTTGACTTCGTCGCATCCTGAGCATGAACTGGCAGGATCGCATCATCGACACGGATGTGCTGGAACGGACGGGAATCCGCAGCATCTACGCCATACTGAGGCACATGCAGCTGCGCTGGAACGGCCACCTGCTGCGCATGGACGACGAGCGACTACCCAAACGACTCTTCTACGGAGACGTCGCGACGGGTTCTCGTCGTCAAGGAGGCCAGATTCGCCGTTACAAGGATACGATGAAGTTCTTCCTGAGACGCCTGCAAATCAACCCCACCAACTGGGAGGAGCTCGCACTCGATCGACCGACCTGGAGGAGGACAGTGAAGACAGGCGCTGCGATCTACGGAGCCAACCGCATCGCTGCCGCCAAAGCGAAACGTAAAGCCCGCAAATCACAACTTCGCCCAGTACGCAACGCCGCCGCACAACCGCTCCCAACGTGTCCTCGATGTAAGCGGACATTCCGGGCTCGAATCAAACTTGTTGGACACCTTCGGATCAACTGCTCCTCTCGAACTGCACTAACGACCGCCCCCCGCCCGCCTATTCCTCCCCTCCGCCGCAAACTAACTCCGACAATTCTTCTGACCCACCACTTCCATCCTCCTCCTCCTCCTCCTCCTCCTCCTCCTCCTCCTCCTCCTCCTCCTCAACCACCACTGCCCCAACGGCGGCCGCTTAGACGGCCGTCTCGCACATCACCAAACGCGACACAACAACAGACACCATCCCTACCTCTCCCGACTCCAGCGATGAGGATCAGGACAACACCTGCCCTCACTACGACCGCAACTTCACCTCACACATCAGCCTGGTCGGTCACTTGCGAATCCATCGCACAGAGATTGGCGAGCCAGTGCGTGAAGCACCAACCTACACCCACCGCACTCGCCTCCACTGCCCACACTGCCCTCGCACCTTCACGCAACGCATGGGTCTATACAGCCCCATGCGCATTCACGAGAGCGGAATTGACCACAATTCTGACACACCCACCACATCCAACGCACCCACCAGGCCCAGCACCACCCTCGCTCCATCGCCATACGCGCCCAGCACCACCACCACCACCACTACCACCACCGCTTCCTCTACAGCTGACATCGACAACGTCGACCTCTCATGCCCACACTGCCCACGCACGTTCACCTCACGCATCGGCCTGGTCGGTCACTTGCGAATCCATCGCACTGAGACAGGCGAACCAGTGCCTGGAGCACCAACCTACACCCACCAACCTCGTCTCAACTGCCCACACTGCCCTCGCACTTTCAGGCATCGCATGGGCCTATTCGGCCACATGCGCATCCACGATGACTTGCGGTAGACAACCGCCGGTTACACCACACATCCACACACTCCCTAACTTCCTCCACCATCACCACCACACATCAACACGCACCCAACTGCCACCTCCCACGCAAGTGGGAAGTCCGCATCTCGACTCGGTCCCCATGCGGCTTCGGCTGCACGAGTGACTTGAGTCCGAGAATATCCCGACACGTCAAGTGTAGTGGATATGAAGGTTGCTGATTCACGACCGCTCTCTGCTCACGTAGTTCGTCGCGTTGTGTGTGTGTTGTGTGGAGTGGCGGACAGGTGGGCTGGGGACGGGCTGAAACAGCACCTTCCACCGCACTCTCATGCAAGTGGGAGACACGCCGTTCAACCCCCGTTGTGTGAAATCCTAGTGTTGTGTGTATGGGGGGCCAGGTCGTGCCGTGGCGCGCGCAGTCATGGTCATTCGACCATGACAGCCACCGTGCCCGTTCCCCACTCCAGTCTGCTGACCGGCTCGGACAGCGGCTGGGGTGTGGGAGTGGAAAGGAAGAGTGAGGTCGACGACTCAGCGCACTTTCTCCTCACTATAAACAATCCGACGCGCTTGAAGCTATCACGGTGCGCTAAAAGCCGTGGCTTGGAAGGTTACCAACTGACGGGGTAACATGGACCTCCTCCTTGACTGGAGGCGGTCTGAGAGTCAGGCTGCAATGGCTCCTTTTTAATTTGGCCTTTATGGCACTCCCACCACAGTGTGGGATCCGAGCCAGGCGTTGGCGGTACGCCTAGGTGCGGCTTCGGTCGTGCCAGCCGCCAAATCTCTGTTGTGCTGGTTGAAATCTTGGTAATTGTTGTGTGGACCAGGGGGTGTGGTGGAACGCCAAGATGAGGATCCGTCCGAGCCATCCACCTGCGGCCTCCCTCGTCTCCGGTCTTCTGGACTCTGTCTTGACACCGGGCTCGGGCGAGGGAGGAGGAGAGAGTGTAGGTAGATGCTATGCAAGTCTACTGGCACTATAAACCCCCGCGTAAGCCACCGTCCCTGCTCCCACTGCTGCTGCAACTGTGGAGCACACGGAGGACATCATCGAAACCGATGGTCGAACTAGCAGAGGGGCCAGATGTCGTTGGTGAAAATACCGTCTAGTATATTGTTTCCTGGGGTGTGTTTGTCAACTATTTGTGTCCAGTTATTAAAGATAATTGAAGATAACAATTCTTCGTGCTTAGTAGGTGCCGATACTTCGACCCAGTTTATTTCTGGGCGGTTTCGGTCGCCTGCGATTATCTTATATTCAGTTTTTCTGTTAGCTATATCGTTTAGTAAGTGGTTGAGTCTTGTGCCATCATTACTACATTCTGGAGGAGAGTAGAGGCATCTGACTAGTATGTTTTCTGGGCATGAGATTTTATTATGGCAATGCGCAATTCTCCAGCAAAGGTTTCGGTTGGAACATCAATGCCAATTTACTCAATGCTAGTTGCGATGCAGATAAGACAACCTCCGCCTCGTTTACTAACACGTTACAGTCGATAGAAATTATAATTAGGGATATATAGCGAAGCATTCGATATAAGTTCATTTGCCCATGTTTCTGTGATGCAAATTATATCGTGGTTATATATTTCAAAAAAGTTCAAGGTTGAGATATTTTGTTGACAATCGATCTCGAATTTATAAGAGCTATCTTTAGGATGTCAGATATAGAAGATTCGGGCTGTGGTGGAAACATTATTTCTGAGGGTACTTTGATTGAGTGATGGATTAGATGAAGGTAGGTTTGCGGGTCTTGGAGGTTATGGTGATGCGTATCGCGAATTTTGATGCATGGATTAGTCTGTATGGATTGAGCGTACATATTGAAATGCGGGTTAACTAGGTGGTAATTGTACCTACATGGAGCTTCAGTTGGGGAGGCGTAAAATCAGAAGTAATTTGTGGGTTTGTCACTAGATGGTAAGAAGGTTGGAATGCCAGAATGTTTTGGATTATTCCTACGTCATGCAGGTGGATTTTGGGAAGTTGAGGTACAGTTTTAGAAGCCTATTTTTTCTGGTTAGGGTTTCATTAAGGGTTAAGTAGAGAATCAGGCAGGACTGGCTTATAGGTGGCCTTGAGTAAAAAGTCTGAAACGGGCACAATTTGGCAGAATTCATATTCTACCTGAGGCCATTTATGTCGAATTGGCGAATTGAAAACTAGTCTCGAGGCGAAAGGAACCCAGAAATGATCGGTTACATTCATCCGAAACCAGCTAAGGAGGGACGAGGGAGATAAAACCAGACTATTAGTATATGGCGAATACAGAAGGCTTCGCCAAGAGCGTTGAAAGAGCACATTCTACGAGTGCACGATGCAGGAACTGAAAAATCGAAAAAGTAGCATTTCTGATAAAGGGTCTTAGGAAGCGGTACTACATGCAAAATAAGGAAATGTAAGCGGATACGGAAATTTAATGGCGCTTAGAGATGGAGGAAGCTGGAGGAGGTCTAATGAATGAAGAATAATAATAATTATCATAATAATTTTTTTATTTAATGCAAGTTAACAGGCATTGTCAGTGAAGCGTTAAACACAGATGCGGCCAGCAGTGAAAAAACTCCTGTGGAAAAGGAAGAAAAATGTAGTTAATGGTGGCTTTTATGGTTTGGAGTGTTCAGGAGAAAAAAACTGCTGGGAGCAAACTTTCGACCGTCAAGAAGGGAGGGATTGCACGGTATAGGATAATATTAGTCGCTAACTTCTTTCATGAAGTTGGGGCTAGTCCAAGCAGAAGCGCCTAAGAACAGCTATCGCTGTTGGCCAAAGAAATATTCCCTGGTGAGACCGGCCATAGTGGTCAGAGACCACAAACGCCATCTCTATGGTAAAGTCGATCAGAAGTTTCAGCACCCAAAATTTGTGGAGGTTTTTCTGAATGCAAAAAGCGAGTGATAGTTCTTCTAAATAAAGGATAATTTTGCAGAGTTTTCAAATTTCTAGGTAGTTTATTCCAATTAGCAATTGCATTTACAGAGAAGAACCGACAGTATTTAACAGTACGTGCCAGAGAAAGAAATAAAGACCTAATAATGATTTTCACTTTGGGGGTGGACATGATGTCTTAAAGGGGTGGGTGGGTTAAATGTGTGATTATATAAGAGCTTAAATAGAAAAAATTGTCCCTTTTGTAATCTACGGAACCATATAGGATCAAGGCTTGTAAGCCGGCAACGTTCTTGGTAAGACAAATGTCGGTGTTCAGCGTTAAAACTCTCTTGGTAAAAAAGTGTTGAACGGATTCTATTTTCTTCCGCTCAGTAGCACGCATGAGGCTAAATGAAAACGAACAGTATTCCAAACCAGGTCTAACGTACATGATGAAAAGGCGTTTTCTAATGTCCCTAGTTTTGAAGTTTCGGAGGATAAACCCGGTTGTTCCAGTGCTTTGGAGACTATCAAGGCGCAGTGTTCCGAGAGATTGAGGCGCTTGGGGTATGAAATGCCCAGATCCTAAATAACCTTAATGACCTTCAATGCTTAGTTGAGGTTGGCGTTCGTCGCCGACCACCATGACTGAGCATTTATGCCATGAAAGAGAAAGGCGCCATGTGCGGCACCACTGGACAAAGGCCTGTAAATCACTCTTTAGGAGTTCAAGCACGATGTCACGATCTGTCGGCTTATGTCGATAAGCAACTTTCAGATCATCGGCATACATGAAAGGCTTACCATTGTGAAATAAATTGGATATATCATTAACGAAAAGGCAAAATAAAAGCGGACCGAATAAACTACCCTGAATGACTCCACTCCTCACACGTGTGAGGTTGGAGATGGTATTGGAAATCTTAACGCGTTGTGTAGGAGTGCCCAGGTAAGAGGATATAAAATTCAAAAGTTTGCCACCTATTCGGAAAGCGGACAGTTTCAAGAGAAGAAGAGCATGATCAACACGATCAAAAACCTTAGTGAAATCGAAATATAAAGTGTAAAGTGCAAAACCAGTGTCCCTAGTTTGGAGAACATAGTCAGAGAAAGAGAGTTGGCAGGTGTCACAAGACGTAGTTTTTAGGAATCCATGCTAAGTAACACTCGGTAGGTTATTCTCTGTTAAATGACACATCATCTCATCTTTGATCAATGTCTCTAAGATCTTCGAAACTGCCGGGAGGATGTTTATTGACCGAAAGCCATCAAATGATGTAGATTTGCCGTGCATATGAATAGGCAAAATGTGCGATTCCTTCCACGAGGTAGGATAAGTTTACTTTCAAGGGCGAGATTTAATATCTTGCAAAAGACGGAGGAGAAAATCGTACTTGCATCGGCTTTTAAAATGCTCACCAGGACACCATCAGGTCCTGGGCTATAAGACTGACGAAAACGCCGAATCGCAAAAGACACGTCCCACAGAGTAAAATGTATAGTTTCTAGAACTGTCCCGCTCAATGTCTGGACGGTCAGAAGCGGAGTGGTCGAGTCTTCAATAAACGTTTTGGACAGGAAATCATTGAAGCTATCAGCGGTTAAGTGGGCATCAACTACGGGATTTCCGAAGCGTCTCGGAGGAAGGGATGTTGCGTCTTTCTGTAAGGTCTTATCTTTCTAGAGAAAAGTTTCGAGACATTTAACGAATGGCTTTCAGTAAACTGGACCTGTTTGGCTTGCTGTTTTCCTGAGACAATCCCTAACCCCCCTCAAAAATATCACAAACCAAGGGCAGGACAGAAACATCGTTCTGCAGATGGAAACGACGATAAAGCCTGCGCAATCTGCGACGAAAGGGTAAAGGTAGGAAAATCTCATCCCCAACATTAATAATTTTCTTACGGGGGACAAAACGAGAAATAAGCGGACCCAAAATTTCGTACAGTTTTGCAGTGCAAACATTTACATCCGAACTAAGGAAGAAATCTGTCCAGTCGTAGGAATTAAGGTTTGTTAATAATTTGGTTGAGCGAGTTGATCGGAAATAGCGGAAAAAATTATACTTTGGGGACAACATGTTGTCAGCCTCGAATTCCAACGTTGAAACAACTATGTCATGGTCTGAGCCCCCCAGTGGGTCTAGGTATGTCACGTACGATGGCATGCAGTCTCTACGAAAAATTAGGTCCAGTATGCTTGAGCATCGAATGGGAAAATCAACAACCTGAGTCCACATCCCAACCTCCAAAGCCTCAAGAATATCATCGAACTTTCTGGGGACTGAAGGTTGAGACCAGCGGACTTCAGGCAGATTAAAGTTGCCCGCGACCAATTGATACTTAAAGCTTAAGTCGGCCGCTGCATGAAATGCCTGTGAGAGTAAACGATCACAATTGTCATTGGCGTTGGGAGGGCGATAGACGCAGCCAACGAGTAGGGAGAACTTATTTTTTTAGTGGAACTTGGAGCCAGCAGCTGCCTTCTACTGCGGAAAAGTGCGGGAGGTCAAGCGGCAAAAATGTAAGTGCTTGCTTAACGTATACGCAACTGTCCCCACCACGGCTGACTTGACGAACATTTCGAATGCAAGTATAGCCTAGAACAGAGAGTTCGGAGTCAGCTATTGAGGCTGATGCCCACGTCTCAGTTACTAAAACAATATCTAGACAGTGGACGAACGCCAATGTCTGAAGCAACGGCATCTTATTAAGCAAGGATCTGTCATTTAAAACAAAAAGTTTGAGGAGAAAGGCTGTTAGTTTCTGAGGGAGGTGGGCTACATCATCCAGTGCTGGGCTGCCCAGGGAGCAAACGGTCCGGATGTACCCATCCGGTTCTGCTAAAAAAATTGTGTCTTCAAAAGATTCTGACTTAAATAAAAAGGGGTAGGACTTGGGGGCCAAAATGACGGGCAGGTAAACTGATAAACATTTTTAGTTAACTCATTTTCAGCTGGAAATCCACGGGCCAAATGCTGCAACGTATTCCCGCCGGAATGAAACTGAGGATCGGATGAGTTAACTGATTCAGTATGGACATTATCATGAGCAATACATTGGTAAAACTGCCATGGAGGAAATAAGTTAGGGGGTGGGGACGCATTGTTCCCATTGGAGCAAGTGTTCTATTAAGCGGCGGGAAAATTGGTATATTCGGCCTAACTGCCCTCATATGAGGGCTGGGGGCATTTGGGAACACGCTACGTTTTCAGTCGGGGTGTTTGAGGAACTGTTAGCCGGTTGTGGAGGAAAAGATTTTATTATGGTGCTGGATTTATCGGGTATCCGAGTGGCTGAGACAGCAATTGGATATCCTTTGACTTAGGCACGTGCCTAGGCATACTAGGGGTTTCTGGGGCAGTCGGTAGAGGCGTGTTTATACCAGGCGTATTGGTGTGTTTAAAGATATCAGCATCAAGAGTAGTCGATTTTCCTATGGTATTGACTATTTCGTGACGTGCTCCGGCCGCGGATGTTGTTGTAGAGGACTTATTCAAACTGACAGTAGGTGTCATTATCTTGGTGTTGGTTTTTGTCGAAAGGAATCAGCGCCAGTTACGGCAGAATTCTCTAGTTATCTCCCTCCTCGACAAGATAACATCGATTTCTATCAAGATGAAAAGAGTAACTAGTATCGGCGCATTACGGCTAAGCGAGCGTAAGTTGTGGGACACTGAAACTCGAGCCACAACTTTGCAGGAACAAATGCGCTCCCTCCATAGCATATAAGTGACATGGAATGTTTCGCAGTAGAAAATTATGTTTGCGTTTTATTCCCTCCTCGGTTTCAGAACTTATTATCCAGATAAGTTTAAAAGCTTGTTCAAGTACTTTTCAGAAGTGCTTTATATGTCGCCATTTATCAACTGAGAGAGTATTTTGTCGACTAATGGCCTGCTACGACTAACAAAAGCTTAGTTTTGGACGATTAGGGGGTCAAGAGTTTCTAATTGTACTAAAGGGATTTGTGAGTTATCCATATCTGCAGAAGGCGAAGAACATATGCTGGCACCTACTGTGTCTCCGGTCACGATTCTAGCACCCAGAGACTGTGGGGAGGCCGCAAGCTTTCTTCTTTTAGTACGTGCTTTGCAGGGCATTACAGAGAAGATAAGTTTTCGTTGCAGTACAAGGATCAAAACGTTGCTAACGTACAGAAAAACGCCCTGAATGGCAAGTACTACTGTTATTTAACTACGAAAATTATAACGAGTTAGTCTAGAACGGAGTTACAACAAAGGTTTTTTTGGAAAATACGACTATTTTGCCAGACTGTCAAACAAAACTGGAAAAAATTATACCCTGTAGTAAAAGGCCATTTTGAAAAAAGACTCAAATATAAAACAGAAATTAATTGCTTAAGAATATCCAAGTACATGCTAAGCTTCACTTATCTTTGCAATTGAGCTGTGCCTTGACCTTGACCTTGATGCGAAGATCGTATGGAATGTAACGCCTCTGGACTTGGACAGAGTTGTTTGAATGATGCGACACTTTTGGCGCGAGGACCTAGGGTAGAGATGGCGTAGTCGCGTGTCGGTGAAGATAACCGGTGTCCCTCCCTCTCTCATCTGCCGATCCCGTTCCCCCTCGTCGTACCGTAACGTAACGTATCGTCCGAACCGCTCGCCTCCTCGCTACATCGGCACTCCCTCGTCCCTTCCCTGCATTTGCCCCCAGCGCTGCGCTCCCCACCGGTTTACTAGCTGGCATGTTGGCATCGTCTCTCCACCCAGGCAGGTCATTCTACAGATGTAACCATCCTTCCTGTACAATTACGATTATTATGCGTTTTCCCCATACAGCCTCGTCATATTGCACTTTATCCCTTATTCGACATGCCTTCTTCTCGTGTGTAGCGATGTGTATCAATGAATGCTAACAGTTCTGTTCAGGTCTACCCAGGCCAAGATCTTTTACCAGCGTTATCTTACGCCGGTGTGTGCTACCCCTGACGTCCTCGGCCGCTACAGGACGACTGTTAAAGTCCAAATAGAGCATAGGGTTCTGACCTTGTTTTAATAATCAAGTGAATGCTTATCTTGTAGAGACCCCGGGACCAAGCTCATCACATGGGGACGATCAAAACCGCTGATCTGTATACCCGATAAGTTCCACCCTCCAATAGAAGCGAAGAGACGAGTCCCAGGAAGCAGTCTTGAAGAAGAAGACACGATCGCCGGTACAAGAGCTTTATTACCCTGACGTTTCGGATTCCTGCTCGAATCAATCATCAGAGACACAAGCAGATAACGGTGGTTCATGCACATGCGATTGCAGTATTTATAGGATGCAGTAGCCATGCTACCGCATACCTGTGAATATTCACGGTTCCCTCCCCTTCATAAGGGATCGTTGCACGTGGCGTGATGGCCGACATTCGCGTCGTTAATTGCTGCAATTTCATCACGTGCGTTGGATTTTGGTGTGATGATTGCTCGACCATCTGACGCGCTGACCCGGGTGCTGGGAAGAGTGTTCACCAGTGCGCTCCCCGCGTGACCAATTACTCCGCCTAGACGAAGTCGCAGCACACAGGGAGCGCACTAGTGAACGCTCTTCCCAACACCCGGGTCAGCGCGTCAGATGGTCGAGCAATCATCACACCAAAATCCAACGCACGTGATGAAATTGCAGCAATTAACGACGCAAATTTCGGCAATCACGCCACGTGCAACGATCTTTTATGAAGGAGAGGGAACCGTGAATATTCATAGGTATGCGGTAGCATGGCTACCGCATCCTATAAATACTGCAATCGCATGTGCATGAACCCCTCTTATCTGCTTGTATCTCTGATGATGGATTCGAGCAGGAATCCGAAACGTCAGGCTAATAAAACTCTTGTCCCGGCGATTGTGTCTTCTTCTTCTTCTTCTTCCTCTTCTTCTTCTTCTTCTTCTTCTTCTTCTTCAAGTTCCACCCTCTTTCGTTACGTGTTTGTTCTTTCGTTGATCATTGTAACATTTTGTTTTGCATCCTTCGTCTTTTTCTGGGTTAACTCTTTACTCTGATGTATGTACATATTTCCTCGACGTTATCTACTTTGTTGGTTCCTATGTTCAATTCGTTATTCGTTTTCTATTAACGTTTACACGCGTTTATATACTCTGTTACAATAAACTTTGTCTTCGAGACCTACCAACACTCTTTCCACCTCATAACGCCCAACTGTGATGTGCTTGAGTCTGCCTGTGAAGAATGTTGGATGTTTCATGTTCATATCCTCAAGTTTATCCTCAGGTTGTAAAGAAAAAGAGGCCATCCTCATCCAATATCGCTTCGTCCCCTACTGATCCATCTGGAACGGACGCTACACGACTACTAGGGGCAAGTGCTGAAATCCGAGGAAGATGTGAAATATTATTAATGCGAAAGAGGAGAGGCAAGACTGTTTCTAGTCCTCGAACCCATAAAAATTTTAGGTTAGTCAACTGGCTTCTGCCTGAGTAGGAGATATTTGGATGTTCCATGCCCAAAATCTTTCTAATAAAACGTCTATGTATGTTTGCAGTTTTTGAGCTCCTAGCCTCATTCATCAGCACCAAAGTATGGGCAACAATACTTGAGAATTGGAAGTGCAAACATGGGATAAAGTCTTAATTAAATTTCAGGAAGATAGAAACTTTAAGAAATAAAGTCACAACGCTGGGAAGCTTTGGCTGTAATTCTGTCAGTGTGTGACAAGAGATCTATACCACTGGTGAAGCTTAAACCTAAATCCTTGATCGTAGTCTATTCAGTCATAGCTGTGTCTTGATAGATTATTTGTGTTACTCAAGCCTAAATACTTGATGGTGGCACATTCAGTCGTAGGTGTTCCTTGAAAGACCACTGGATGGAGTTGCCTATCAGGTCCAAAACACATATTGCGACATTGAGACGGAGAGAGTTCCATTAGCCATTTTGAGTTCCACATTAAGGGAGCAAGCAAGTCAGCATAGATCTGCTCCAGGCAATGAAGGATGGTAGATTTACTGAATGAATTCACACATTTGAGAGCATCAGCACAAATAGATATACGAGAATGTTCAACTGCCGACGAGATTTCATTTATGCAAAGCAGGAATAAAAGAGAAACTAAAACGGTGCCTTGTAAAACACCACTTACTATAGGGCTTTCACAAGAAAGTGAAGATCCCACTAAAACCTTTTTTTACGATTAGATGGGTATAACTTGATAAGGTCTATCAGGGGACTGCGAATTCCCAGGGCTTCTAATTTGACCATGAGTCTTTTATGTGACCCTTTATCAAAGGCTTTACTACAATCGAAATAAATAACGGCAACAGATAGATGGTCATTGCGAAGAGAAGTAAGTAGATTGAGAAATGACAAATGACATGTTTCACAAAAACTATCTGGTAAAAAAACCATGCTGGGAAGGGTTAATAAGTTGATTGGCTATGCAAAAGCCGGTAATTTTTAAGGCGATAATTTTTTCAAAGGTTTTAGCGAGAGAAAGCGTTTTATGGACACCTCGATAGTTCTGAACGTCCGAAAGACAGCCAGACTTAAATACAGGAATAATGATAGAAGTTTTCCAATAGTCAGGAAAGAAACCATTTACGAGGAAAACTGAAAAGAGTTTGCTAAGCAGAGGAGGAAAATCTCTTAGCTGTTTCATAAGAGATTTTGAGATATTGTCCTTACCTACTGGGTGAGAGCTAGGGATATGGTTTATCCGCTTTTGAATACTTTCAAGAGAAAAATTAATGATGCTGAGAGAGGCATCAGACAACGGGGGAATTAAAGGGATTGGGTCAATTTGAATGGTAAATGTTTGGTAAGAAATGCATTGAACATTTCTGCTCTACCTGACTCCTCTCTAATGAAGATATCGTTGGTACTAAGCAAAGGCGGAATGACTAGGTAGGATTTAGCAGATGACCTTGGACGGAAGGTCTGAGCAACTGATTTAGAAGCATTCACGTCAGTGATAGCTAAAGACTCTCTACGCCTATCTGGAGCGAGCCTCATTTTTGAAGCTAATTCAAACATTTTAACGATTCTTAGGTGAACTGATAATGAGCTCACGGAAGGATCTTTAAGCTGCTTCTGTAGTTTTTTAAGTCTGTGTTAAAGAAAGTATGGAACAGCGGTGGAAGTGGCACTAGATTTGGACATCTTTCGCGGAATTAGGTCGAGAAGACCCTCTGTTACGCCTTGTAGTAGATTGTTGAAAAAATTTGGAGCATTATTTGAAAGAAATATTGTGTCAGTCAAGAGTGCTGGTAAAGTTATTTACTAGTTCCTTGTTAATATGAGCAAAGTCAAAAGTGCTACGTTGTACTGTTAGCTTTGCGGAAATGGCAACTGGAAGGCGACAATGAATTAAGGCATGATCGTTTGCGAAAGGATCATGATAGAAATTCATAGACAAAGGAAGGTGCTATTAGTAAAAACTTAGCCTAATATACTACCGTTTGTGGTCGAAGAGTTGACTAATTGAGACGGGTTTGAAAAGTAAATGGTGTCAAGAAGCTTCTTGAATTTAGGAGAGGAAGTATGTGTGTACCAGTCTATTTCTGACCTATTAAAATCGCCTACGATGAGGCATATTAAAATCGCCTATGAAAGGAGTCTCTACAATATTTTCAAAGAGTTCACAGAGTTGGCTTTTATTTCCGGAGTAACAAGCAGGATTATATACACAACCGACTAAGGGTTTCCTAATTTGCGGAGGAATTACCGAAGCGAAACATAAATTTCCGACGAAGGAGGAAATGCTCAGGTCACAAGGCGACTGTGCAAATGAAGTTCAGACATAAAGAAGGCAACCTCCGCCGCGTCTTTCGACACGATCCTGGCGGCATAAACTGAGGCTATGTATATTGAGTGCTGAGTCTGAAATAAGAGAATAAGCCCAAATTCTGTAATGCACAAAACATATGCGTCAAACTCAATAGCCACACTTCTTAGTAGTGCCATCTTTTGCACGACTGATTTTGCGTTGAGAGAGACGGTAATTTTCGATCCACTTAACCTCCTTTGTGAAGGCACCACGAAAATCTTTATTAAGGTCAGCATCTTACACCATTCAAGAAACGTGGCGAAACATTTCATTGTAAAACACGAAATTGTGTCTTTCCTCGGAAGGAAAATAACTCCAACTTCTTTTATACTTTCTTGCAATGATTTTAGAGACCTACGAACGCATACATGCAAACTTAACCAGGTAGTACTTTGGTTCTTCGAAACCGAAGTTCTAAAACAGGACCTCCGAAATGAAGGTGTTGAGCCACTCTGTCTGTCATTCTTGAACTTTGATGGTGGGCTGATGTTGGTAACAGCAAATTTACAGTTCACCGGTAACCTAATCGAAAAGACAACGCCAACAGGATAACTTCCGAATAGCGTTATTTTCCGGAAGCTTACACTGGTTTGTTGACCTAATGCCTATCAATTGAAAAAACGTCTGAAAAATAAAGTCTCCTGCAAATACCGGGATGTCTAGGAGCATACTTCCAAACGCATTAAGCACCAACTCGTAAACATCTTTAGTAGTATACATTGTGAATTAGTTCAGTCTTCCGTTGACACTTATAGAGATATCTGAACTGTCTTAGCTCTACGAATATTCCCACGTTAGACTTGAAAATTCAATTTGGCAAAAACCAGTTTTCGGTAAATCATAATCACACCAATACGCGTAGAAATTGAAGATAACACGGTTATTAAGGCACACCGGGGTTCTCAACAATCATCGTTCCCACGCCGCCCGCATGACGGTTCGACGTGCTATGATAATTTGGGCAAGGGGGAGGGAAGTGACATAGACTGTGAGTAAATGCCAAAACAAGCGAAGATACTAGTTCCAGGAACTAGATGATCAGAAGAAGAAGCGACCGATGGAACAAGGTCTTTATTCGCCTGACGTTTCGGGTTCTCACTTGAACACATCATCACAGACAGTGGCAGAAAAGTGTGACTCGTGCACAGGAAGTTGCAGTATTTATAGGATGCAGTCGCTATGCTACCGCATACCTGAAGCAATAAAGCGCGCTCCCCTTCATCAAGGATTGTTGCCGGCTGGGGCGCTAATGGCTTGACGGCCGGCATGCAAGTTGTTAATTGCCGAAATGTCATCACCCGTGTTGGATGCTGGCGTGATGATTGCTCGGCCATCTGGCTCACCGGCTTGCGCGCTCCCCGAGTGGTCAATTACTTTGGCCAGCCTATACCTCAGCACAGAATATGGAGTGAGATGTCTTTGCACTTGTTGATAGACTGAGGTCCTGTGAACCATGACTCAAGCAACTCTCGGCTCACGCGATTATCACCTCTCTCGAGAATTTCGGTCTCATCGAACTTGAATGTGTGGCCGGGTCTCGTCGAATGGGCCGCGACCTGAGGCTTGGCGTCATTTCTCCGTACCGCTGCCGCGTGTTCGGCGATTCGTGTCAAGAGCAGTCTTCCAGTTTCTCCGATGTAGTTGCTTTGTCCGAAGCTGCACCAGATCCAGTAAACGACTCCAGATGTTTCTTGCCGTGGCAGTGGGTCTTTTGGTCTCATCACCTGATGCCTCATGGTGACCTTCGGTCTGTGTGCAACTCAATCCCAAGTGGTGAAAGAAGGCGATTAACGGCCCCGGAGACGCTCTTGTTGTACGGGATCGTTCGCCAGAATTTAGGGTCGGCACAGTTTTGTCGCTCGTCTCGTTTGCGCATGCACCGGTCGACGAAGTTGCGCGGGTAACCACTTTCTCTGAAAACCCGTCGAAGATATTTGGATTCGGTAACCTTGTCTTCCGGTTCACTGCAGTGCGTCTCAACACGCCGATATAGCGTTCTTACGCAACTGCGTTTGTGGCTGATTGGGTGGTCACTGTTGAAGTTCAGCATTTGCGTCGTGTTCGTCGCTTTTCTGATACTTTGGTCTTTAGGCCACCACAATATTTGCGACGGACAAGGACATCAAGAAATGCCAGCGTAAATTGTATGTCCGGGAAGACGCTGCTGAAACGTTTTTTGAACGTTAGCACCTGATCCCGTTCGATGGCAAAGGTGTCGTCTACATACCGAGCTCAGAATTTCGGTCTGTGGTGTTGGAAGACCAGCGACTCTAACCGCTGTAGGACCGCTTCGGCGATGAATCCCGAAATTGGCGAGCTCATTGGTGTTCCCTTCACTTGCTCGTAGATTGCTCAGTCAAACGTGAAGTACGTCCCGAGACAGAACTTTAGGAGCTGAAGGACATCGGCATGTCGGAGACGATTCTCCCTTTATTTGTATTTGCTCCGTAGGAGTAGCTCGACGGTCTAAATTGCCAGATCCTATGAGATAGAAGTAAATAGGGATGTGACATCAAAAGATACCATGATCTCATTTGGGAAGAGACGTACTTCTTTAAACCTCTCCAGAAATTGTGTTGACGAACAGACGGTGGTTTCATAATCAGCGGTCAGAAATTTGAGACGCCGAAACAGCCATTTTGCCGGTTTGTACGTCGGAGTGCCTTCGAGCGATACAATGGGCCGCAGAGGAGCGCCCTCCTTGTGCACCTTGGGGAGACCATAGAACCGGGCTAAGGCCGTTTCTTAGACTTTCGCCATGCGTCGGTCGGTCGGTGGTATTGCACCCGAGTTCTCCAGTGCCAACAATGTTGCATTAATTTCGCGTGTCAGCGTCTTTACGGAGTTGATTTCACAGGGGACATAAAACTGGCGATCCTTCAGTAGGTTTTAGCCTTCTGGAGGTAGTCTGTTCTGTTCAGTACGACGGTGGAACGCCCCTTGTCCGCGTACACGATGGCGATGTCCTTATCGGCCTTCAGTTCTCTTAGTGCAAAGCGTTCGACCTTTGGGAGTATTTCGCGCGGCTTAAGAGTCATAAGGAGGGACGCCACTTGGTGTCGGATAAAGTTCTACGTTTCATCCGTCGCTTCCGTCTGATTAATGACCGATTTTACTGTTGCAATCATGTTGACAGGTTTGGAGTCAGCTGTGTTGAATGAGGCTTTGTGCCGTAAAACCTGTACTTGCTCCTTCGTCAGTTCCTTTGACGACAGGTTGTGTACCAGTGTGCCGCCTCTGGATGACGTTGGATCAGGCAGTCCGTGGAATTTGTTTCCCAGTGCTGCATCGCGTGTCGCTCTCTGCTCATGAGCTCGTTCAGTTACCTTCTGCTGAAGCAGATTTGTGCCGTTCTCGCCCATGAACTCTCAGCATCTGGCCTTCTCTTGGTCAATTCTCTGACGCTATTTGAGAAGCCTCGCATGACAATCTTGAAGGAGCACGCGGATCATGCGTCTTCCGTGCTGAAATACTGCGCGTCTCGATAGCTCCGTGTTTACCGGGGACATTTATTAAACGCATATTGGCAACACGTTGTTATCGAGACACCTGTGCAGGAACCGGATCTGCGCATAAGTAGAGGCTTCTCGGAGGGGAAAAGTTTCCCATCGTCGGGCCGATCGGAGCGCGTCGCGTCCAAACAACTCGGAGAGCGCGCAAGCCGGTGAGCCAGATGGCCGAGCAATCATCACGCCAGCATCCAACACGGGTGATGACATTTCGGCAATTAACAACTTGCATGCCGGCCGTCAAGCCATTAGCGCCCCAGCCGGCAACAGTCCTTGATGAAGGGGAGCGCGCTTTATTGCCTCAGGTATGCGGTAGCATAGCGACTGCATCCTATAAATACTGCAACTTCCTGTGCACGAGTCACACTTTTCTGCCACTGTCTGTGATGATGTGTTCAAGTGAGAACCCAAACGTCAGGCGCATAAAGACCTTGTTCCATCGGTCGCTTCCTCTTCTGATCATCTGTGAGTAATATTTGTAAGTCATGTACGTGTAGCACTCATCACTGGTACCGGGAAGTCGGCTGATGTATCCTGCTCCGCAGGAGTAACGAGACGCCTGGAAAAGGGAATACTTGATCAACCACCTGCCTGACTAGTTAGGGGTGGAAACAAATCGACTCAGACTACTATTCTTGTATACATTATCGATACAAATTATCAAGTCGATGCCAAAGGAGCTTTTCAAGTTGTCCACCGGACACCAGCTATCTTCTCCTAAGGCCTACATACCCGGGTGCCAGCCACAGCCGAGGAAGTAACTATACGGCTAGTGTATCCAATGCTATGTTCTCAGAAGTTGTTCCCACAGGCTCTCTGTATTTCGTGGCCAACGCCGACCCCAAATAGTCTCTGCACGCCGCCCCAACTCCCTAATGGCAATGATGGGTTCTCCAAGTACATAACTTACAAGCATTACTCACAGCCTATGTCACCACCCTTGCCCCAATTCTTATAACACGTCAACCCGTCATGCGGGCGGCGTGGGAACGATGAGTGCTACCAACCCCAGATTAACTTAAAAACCCTGCTGACTTCTTATATTTTCAATTTGTGTGCAACTGTATGGGTGTGATGATGAGTTACCGAGAACACCTGTTCGCCAAATTGGCTTTTCAACTTTTCAACATTGAGTGTGTTTTGAAGCGAGATCTTGAATCTGACATGATGGATTTGCATCAATAGTAGTGAAAATCCGATTCCCAGGTGGCATATCAAAAGAAGAGTGGGCGTTCACCGGGAGGGGTTTATTTGAGATCCGACGTTTCGGGTAGTTTACTCGTCTACCCATCTTCAGGGACTGGGAGGTCCTGTGCACAGCACTCCTTATTATGGCGCCTATTGCCCAATGCGTGATCCGCCAATGCCGCCTGTGTGGCTGCATCCAACCCGCATGTCACCGTGACCTGAATCGCTCCCGTCGGCCGCGGTGATGACTGACGGCCCCGATTGTCCCGCGCCGTGACTGTCCCCCGCTAAGAAGGTTCTTAAAGTCAGATCACACAGCAAGGCAAGTGCAAGAAGCCTGGATGTCCACCGACCGCTCTGTCAACCGCCACATCAATTTGCCTCCCCCTTATCTGACTTTACGAACCTTCTTAGCGGGGGACATTCACGGCGCGGGACAATCGGGGCCGTCAGTCATCACCGCGGCCGACGGGGGCGATTCAGGTCACGGTGACATGCGGGTTGGATGCAGCCACACAGGCGGCATTGGCGGATCACGCATTGGACAATAGGCGCCATAATAAGGAGTGCTGTGCACAGGACCTCCCAGTCCCTGAAGATGGGTAGGCGAGTAAACTACCCGAAACGTCGGATCTCAAATAAACCCCTCCCGGTGAACGCCCACTCTTCTTATGATGGATTTGATTTCCAGCTCCGATAAGGTGGCATGCACAGCATCATTTAGTGGGTGACTGTTATTAACAAGCAGGATTTGCGGGACGTTCAGTGATTATTTATCCACTAAAATCGTCAGTTCACTTCCAGATTGGTAATTGAAAAGTACAACTATGAGGAAGAGTAACCCCGTCTTGTGCCGCATGATAAGGCGCATAACTGGAATGATAGTCTCAAGTTAGGCTTGACTAACGCGATCTTGTGCTTCTTGATGAGAACAATGGCGTCGTCTATATACAAGCCCAAAATAAAGGTTCATCCCGAGCACGTTATTCGTGGTTTCTGTAGACAGGCTCAACCGATAGCAGGTAAATGGCAAAATAATCCGCATTTTCTTGACGATGTTTTCGAGGCAGCACTTCAACATGTAGTAACTGGTAAACAGTGATTGAATAGTGACTATGAATGTCAAAAACCGATTACTAGCTGACCTTTAACATTCATAAGTCGGTATCGGAAGCTCTCGAGCGCTGAGGCAGTTTTTTGGGACAGACCCATGCTGTCCCTAGGAGCGAGTCGGTCAGTCGTAGGGGCGTTGGACTTTTTGGCTTTTGACGTACCAGAGATCCGCACTAACGTCCTTTCCATCGTTTTTGGGAAGGCGATGACAGCTCGACCGTCGGTTTTAACGATGCCCACAGTGTGCTACACAGCAGAGTGCGAGCAGGAACGGTGACTTGCGCGCTAGTTAGTATATAGTGATAGTAGATTTTCGTGACACCTACCTTAGTCTCTCCCCCTCCCCCTCCCGCATCCGACGTCAAGACCGGGAGTGGGAGACGACGCAGGTGATTGGGAAAGTCGAAGCCGGCCCTTGGAGTGCCGTTACACCCGGCTCAGGTCCCACGGATTGGCAATGGCATAGGGGACACATTAGGGAGCCACTAGTCTGCCACTCAACATAAACACACATTGGGCTGACCGCGAGGCCCAAGTTATCCCGTGAATTGGCAGCTTCCCAAGCCACGGCTTTTAGCGCATCATGATAGCTTAGAACGAGTCAGACTGTTTATGAGTAAAGTGCGCTGACTCATTATTCCCACTCTCACACACCAGTCATTTGTCCGACCCGGTCAAATTTCTGATGCCGCAAGTGGGCGCTGTGGTTGGTAGGGCCGCAGAGCCCATCTGCACACGCCACATGCACGATATAATCCTCAAAACATGCGCATCAAAATTACACACACAAGCGGGTAAAACGCAGAGATCTCACATGCGACAGAGGAGCCACGCGGATAATGGAACTGAAAAGCATACTACCAACTTACGTAAGAGGTGCCAGTGATGTGGCACATTGGAGGGGTGTATGTGTGATGCATGTATTGATGGGGGGGGGGGCGATGTGGTTGTGTCTGCGGTAATTTATCCCGGTTTTTAACGAAGGCGCACGTGACCGAATAGGTTCATACGACGAGTGAAATGTTCGTGCACAGTATGGGTAGTGGACGTGAGTGCAGTTTGTATATGTTGATGCGCCTGGCACTGGTTATCCAGTTTCTATGCGGTGAATTCGCAAGCGGCCGACTAGGCCAATGTGTGGTGTACATGTGCGGTGGCAGTGAGGGTGGCATAAGTTCGGAGCTTAGGATCAGTCGGGGTGGTGGGGCTGTTGGTCGTGGTCGTGCTGATTGATGTGAAGTTGTTAGTGCTGGATATGAGAGCGCTGTCGGGTACGCAGGATGTGTTTTCAGTGTCGATGTTGCAGTGAGCTCCGTTTTCGCGGATGCGCATGTAAGAGAATAGGTCCATGCGGTAGGGGAATTTGAGCGTGCAGCGCGAACATTTGAAGCGAGTGCGGCGATTTCATGTCGGGCGCCGGGTACTGGTGCACCGATCTCAGTGCGATGCGTCCGCAAGTGGCTGACCGGACCGATGCCTGAGCTGCATGAGCGGCCGCACTGCGGACGGGTTGAGATCAAGTCTCTAAAGCTAGTGGTGAGGACGGAGGTAGTGAAGGTAATAGATGACGGGACGTCGGATGCCGTCTCGGCCATAGTGGGAATAAGAGGAGGAGTAGGGTTGGTAGAGCTTGTTGCTGTGAACGATGCAGGGCTTGTGTCGATGATAATGCTGCCGTCGCTCGAGGACGGCTGGACATCGGTAGAGTGGTCACCTGTCACGTGGGTGGTCACGGCGGCCGCTAAGGCGACTGTCCCGCGTACATCAACTGACACTACCAACACCTCCCCCGACTCCAGGGATGAGGATCAGGACTACACCTGCCCTCACTGCGACCGTACCTTCATCTCACACATCAGCCTGGTCGGTCACTTGCGAATCCATCGCACAGAGACTGGCGAACCAGTGCGTGAAGCACCAACCTACACCCACCGCCCTCGCCTCCACTGCCCACACTGCCCTCGCACCTTAAGGCATCGCATGGGCCTTTTTGGCCACATGCGCATCCACGATAGCGGCCTTGACCGCACTCCCGACACACCCACCACATCCAACACATTCACTGTGCACACCCCCACCCTCGTTCCATCCGTCCGCGCCACCACCACCACCACCACCACCACCACCACCACCACCACCACCGCCTCCTCTGTAGCTAACACTGACACCGCCGACTTCTCATGCCCACACTGTCCACGTACATTCACTCACGCATCGGCCTGGTCGGTCACTTGCGAATCTATCGCACAGAGACTGGCGAACCAGTGCCTGGAGCACTCGTCTCAACTGCCCACACTGCCCTCGCACTTTCAGGCATCGCATGGGCCTATTCGGCCACATGCGCATCCACGACGACCTGCGGTGGACAACCGCCGGCCACACCACACATTCACTCACTCCCTTCCTCCTCCACCACCACCATCACCCCACCAGAAATCAACACTCACACACCTCATGCACCCAACTGCCACCTCCCACGCAAGTGGGAAGTCCGCATCTCGACTCGGTCCCCATGCGGCTTCGGCTGCACGGGTGACTTGAGTCCGAGAATATCCCGACACGTCAAGCGTCGTGGATAGGAAGGTAGCTGATTGACGCCCACTCTCGGTTTCCGCAGTTCGTCGCGTTGTGTGTGTGTTGTGTGGAGTGGCGGACTGGTGGGCTGGGGACGGGCTGAAACAGCACCTTCCACCGCACTCTCATGCAAGTGGGAGACACGCCGTTCAACCCCCGTTGTGTGAAATCCTGGTGTTGTGTGTATGGGGGGCCAGGTCGTGCCGTGGCGCGCGCAGTCATGGTCATTTGACCATGACCGCCACCGCGCCCGTTCCCCACTCCAGTCTGCTGACCGGCTCGGACAGCGGCTGGGGTGTGGGAGTGGAAAGGAAGAGTGAGGTCGACGACTCAGCGCACTTTCTCCTCACTATAAACAATCCGACGCGCTTGAAGCTATCACGGTGCGCTAAAAGCCGTGGCTTGGAAGGTTACCAACTGACGGGGTAACATGGACCTCCTCCTTGACTGGAGGCGGTCTGAGAGTCAGGCTGCAATGGCTCCTTTTTAATGTGGCCTTTATGGCACTCCCACCACAGTGTGAGATCCGAGCCAGGCGTTGGCGGTACGCCTAGGTGCGGCTTCGGTCGTGCCAGCCACCAAATCTCTGTTGTGTTGGTTGAAATCTTGGTTATTGTTGTGTGGACCAGGGGGTGTGGTGGAACGCCAAGGTGAGGATCCGTCCGAGCCATCCACCTGCGGCCTCCCTCGTCTCCGGTCTTCTGGACTCTGTCTTGACACCGGGCTCGGGCGAGGGAGGAGGAGAGAGTGTAGGTAGATGCTATGCAAGTCTACTGGCACTATTAACCCCTGCGTAAGTCACCGTCCATGCTCCCATTGCTGCTGCAACTGTGGGGCACACGGTGGACATCATCGAAACCGATGGTCGAACTGTCAGGGAGGCGTGACGGTAGGAGTGTTCGTGGAAAGAGAATTTGATGTTACCTGGTCGTTGTAGCACTGCGTCCGAATGTATTTGAAGAGTCTGATTCGCGTCCGAAATTTGCGTGGACGGCGGGGGCATATTGAAGCGGTTATCTGTTGGCGTCGTGGGTACGAGGCGCTTGGGACTTGTAAGCCGTTCTTTTGGCTTTGAAAGCGACGATGCGGTTTGCTTCGTAGATCGCTGCGCCATTCTGCACTGCTTTTTTCCAGGCCGGTCTTTTCTTTGGCAAGACACCCCAGATCTCCGGGTGGACATACAGTCTCTTCAGGGAGATCATGAAGGCGTCCTTCTGGCATTGTTATTTTTCCCCCTGTCGGTGAGCACCCAGAGCGAAATCTCCGTAGAAGATCGTCTGGGTAAACGCTCAACATCCATCCTCAACAGATGGTCATCCCATCGCAGTTGCATCTACCTCACCATGGAGTGGATGTTACGAAGGTCTTGGCATACGCGTGTAAAACATCACAAAATCATTGTTAATGGGACGCGTTCATGAGGATCCAGATGGGGTCGGTGTGATCCGGCGTCTACGTGGATATCCGGAGCTCCCAACTGACAACCGCTATCATTTCCCTAACTCCCTCTCTCCGGCCACGCTCTCAACCACCAGAACTCTACCATGATCCCCCTCTATAGCTGTCGACATTGCTAAAGTCCTCAGTAGTTGTTTTGACTATAAATGGGCATCACCCCCACTAGGTACGGACCGTTCACATGTGTAACCTTATCCTTTCATATGCGCATTTGATCGTTTGTCTACCATGTCCTCTATACGCGCCCGCGAACATATTTATCGATGTCATTGTAAATAACTCTTTAAATGAAATAATCCAGAGACACTACCCACTTGTGTGCGTGACATCCCCAACCTAGTCGCCCGCAACACGGTAATGCTCTGATCGCCCATCCATTAAGGCAGAGCCTTAACAGCCTTTGCGATTATTGGCCCCACAGATAACGGCACCTCGCATGTTCGAATTTCGGTCCCTTTGACGGGCCATGAGTTCTTTTTGATAACGGACCTTGCGCACTGGACAATAAACCAACAATTTTTGTAAGACTGAATGAATGTAGAAGCGTCAGGTTTCAACCACTCAAATTTCATTAATGCTTAGATAAAGTTTTGGGAGACAAACGTCAGAACTATCCAACAGCTTCCTAAAGACCCTGCTTCAGAATACTTTTTGTCCACGTCTTCTTGTACTGTCGTAAAGATAGACAACTGTAAAAAAGGTGACTCATTTATTCCGATTTACTAGATATCCACGTGTCTTTTTGAGGAATATGTCAGGCGCAAATCATAGCGAACAGTGCTCAACCCTAATGGCAGATGTGAATATCGGAAGACGTACATCATGCCTGCGTTCGAAAGTATCCAGAGAACACTATACTACAGCTAACTCTTCCTAGCAATCACACTAGTTACTTGCCAACTCCTTCCCCGTTTGCAGTATTGTCGTCAGTCAAATGCCACATCCCAAAATAACAATCAAGAAATACTACTTGCTGCTTGCTATTCAACAACTGTTCTTGCGTGTACGCTTGCTACAGAGACCGGCGTCGGTGGGACGTGAATTAACGAGCGCACGTTGACTGCCTGTTAACGGGACCTTTAAAATAGCGTTTTTGATGAGGCCCTTGAACGCACTCACCGTTATAATTGGAGGGTCAGCTAACTTAACATGGCACCCCAAAGAAGACAGCTGTGTTGCCCTTAGCGCGCACAATCAACGCCTGCCAACGCACCCGGTTTTTCTAACATAACCACCGTAAACAAATGGTCGCAAATGGCCCATCAGATAGGCGTCACCCATATTTATTATCGCTTCAGCAACGGCTGCTACGCACTGTGGACCGACGACAGCTGTTCCAGGTCTGGCCACTCCTCGCTTCTTATTGCACTTTTTCACCCCACTCTCACCCAACTTGCACAAAACATTCTTTTTAACGTCCTTATCCATCTCTCCTTCAGTGCCTGAACGCCATCTTAAAGGTTCATATCCACTAAAGACATTTCACTGATAACAAGCAAAAACATCATTTCGGCACCTTGAGGGTTTTTGACGAGTATATGAATACCAATACCGAGGAATCAGTTAAAATTACTCCTTTACAAATTAAATAGTTCAAAATTCCTAAGCTCTTGCTTTAAAGTGTGGGACTACATGCACCACACGTTTTTCTGCATATAGGGATAGTCGATAATGGATATCTAGTACAATATCCATGATCCTTCAGGTTCTGACACCGCTCGCTCCGGTCTTCACAGGAACCTAAAATTCAAAATAATGCGTTCAGGTGCTTATCTTCGAGGCAGAATACGCTTGCAACTAGCTTAGTTTTGAATTTCCCATTAAGGAGCCAACCCATGGGAAGAATGTTTTGAAGGCATATCAGCCTAGTCCGAAAATAAACGTCCACTATTTCGCTTCCCGCGATATGAACTGTGAACCAACAAAAAAGTTCGTTAGTAACGCCTGTGGACTTCGGTTGGCCAGATTTGTTGGTTATACCACCGAACAAGCGTTGGCTTTCTCTGTAAGAAGATACATTAACCACGAAGTAACTGTGCTGTAGCTCTTATCTCTTAAGGGAAATCGGGAAAAGATTCGTACAAATCTGTTACGTAGTTAAAGAAAATGGTCATTTAGTCATAATAAGCATGCTATTCTTTTAGAGGTTTCTCGTGCGTCAGTGTATAGGTAGCCTTTACCCGGTTAACAGTGTGGGCAGAATGGAGTCGTCTTCTGTAAACTTACCACAGTTTCCGCAGATGTTTGGGCATTTTCGGAATATCTCCACCGTAACGCAGGCCCTGTAATGTAAGGGGCAAATGCGCGCGGGGTCGCCGTTTGCGCAAACGCCTATCGAGGGGAGGGGACGGGCGATAACGGGCTGTATGTGCCGGACGTTATGACTCAGGTACGGTTTGGAGAAGACCTTGGTGGGTGTTGTCATTCTGACGACTTCTGGCGATTCGGTTGCCCTGGCTGGGGAAATCGAGGGGTTTGCGTGAAGTAAGATAACGTTTTCCTATTTAAATGGACATTTTTCGAATGAATTTGCAACGATTGTTTAAGGCCTATTGATTTGCAGACAGTGGACACTAAATAAACAGGGGGAACCTTTTTTGCAAGAATAGGTCTTGTATGAGCTAGTTTAAAACCCGCACAAGTAAAAGTGTATACGTTCCGAAATGCCGAAGACCAAACTCCTTATTAAACGTCTTATACTCCTTTAAGGTAAAACCGAAAACACGCTCTGCCTATAATTCCGCAGGACTGATTTCGTTTTTACGCAATTAAAGACCCCCACCTTTCTTACACGACAGAATATTGCTGGAGAAAGCATACTAAAAATTTTTTATCCTTCATGTCAAAGCCAATTTATCTTTAGAAATACATTGTAAATAAATACAAAGTTGAAGTGTCCGATTTTAATATTTTGCCTCCGAAAACTGTAGACTACCTGCCAAAATATCTTGGCAAAACCCTCACAGCGTTGTCATTTGTCTTCTTTAGGGTTTGGACAAATGCTTGAGAAAGATGTCTAGGAGTGGTTGGAGGCCCACGTTCTCCATCGATTTGCTGGTTAAGCCAGGCCTGCGATGTTTTAATTTGATAGAACAGAGATATCGTGTTAGTGGTAGTTCGAATCCCTTTGATAATATCTTGCCCAGATCAGTGCGTAGTTAATTGTTAGTTTATTGATACGAACTGCTATGAAGTTGAGCCTCTTCACATCCAGTGGGTACAGAAAGTTGATAGACCACAACAGTGCAGATACTGCATATACAGACGTGTTCGTTTGGAGACTGGAGAAACAGTTACTATCATCGTTGCATTATGCTGCTTGAACTGTTCTCTTCATTCGCTTAACTTCCTGCGTAATAGTGTCTCATGATGTTTTATCACGCCTATATCCCTTGTACTTTTCGAATCATATTAGTAGAAAGTTTGACTCAAGTGATATAGCGCCTTATTGAAGTTAGAGACCACAACAATCTATTCGAATATGGTCTTGTGTGGGGAGCCGTAGTTTTCTTAAATCAGTGGGATATGCCTTAGTGTGGTGGGTTTTCAGGCGATCTGACTCGTCTGTTGTGGGGTCAATCATCTCAACATTTGTGGACATCTAACATCCTAAACTTTGTTTACTCCTTAAGCTTATAACGGGATACCTAAGTGCCGTTCGCATACTTTGAAGAAAAATTAACTTATGACATCCTCTGATGTATCATGGTAAGTGCGACACAATACAAACTTGTATTTCGATAAAAGAAAGGTCAATACAAAGTTAGGAAGCGTATGGAGAATGCCAGGATGCCTATTCAGAATGTTCAGAAGAGGCCTTTATGTTGGCGTTTGAGGAAAGAAAATTAGGCTTTTGGCCATTACTTGAACAGAAATTTGTCTAATAACGCTCACAGAGGCCTCAAAACTATCTTTCTTACAAAAACAATCGGTTACCCCTGTAGTATATTAAGGTCACATGAGAATTTTAGTGGGTTTTCAAAACATTAAACCATCCGGTGGACCGGCGCTTCAGTATATATATGTAAGTCACAACAGAAAAATATTTTCACACGAAGACCCTACGTGTGAATGGAACGTCTGTTCACGGGTCAGCATGATGCAATACAGAGACGTGTAGAAGGGACTCACGTGTTTTCGTTGTTTGGTTCAAAGTTTCTGCGCCCCGGATCTGGCAGAAGTTGCAGGTTCTCTTGCAGTTTCTTTTCATCCATGCACTATTGCACATATTGCGCTGCTTCCACGCAAAACAACTTGAAGACTTGTAAATGTCCTCGCATTTCTCTATTATTATGTTCGTCGAAGTGGCGGGGATAGGCCTAAAAGGGCGTGTGAGGGACACAAGACCAATAACCGTGATGCAGGTGAACTGCTGGCAAATAAAGTAGTGCGCACTAAAATACATATAGCATGAATAAAAAATGAAGCAATTCAGGCGTAGTAAAACTTCCAGTCAAAAGTCCACAGGTTGACCACAGATTTCTAACAATGTGGCAGGTATCCAGCAGTTTATTGTTTATGCAAAACTAATAAAAGAAAACTGTAAAAGCCCTTCCAAGTTGTCGAATGGACACAGTTTTCACGTCTATTCTTACGATCAGATGTTCTGATAGACTTTTTGCCCTTACGACTCCGAAATCCAAATAGAAATCCGGGGACAGCTTCTAAAAGGAGAACGCGCCTTAGGCAAACTTACGAACTAGAATTTGGAAAAAAATGATTTTACGTTTATATTTACCGCAGAAGCACCTTCGCATCTATGATACCCAAAGTAAACGCAAACACCTCTTATATGTTTGGCGGATATCTTCTTAGAGGCTCAAGTTATTTAGTGTTTCTAGGCTATTGGGACAAATAACAGCATAGGAAATTGGCCCATTTCAAGTTCTGGTTTCTGATACAGAATGACGCGTCTCATCATGAACCCTCTGCGTCCGCGTCAAATGACCCACCTTCTCTTTTGGGTTCTCAGGCGGTGTCAGATGATCTACTGGTCTAGAATACAATAGAACTGCAATAAGGGCCTGGTGTATTGCGGAGCGGTCCCAGAAGTTCACTTATTCACTGAACTTTTATTCAAAAAAGCAGACAACACATGACAGTTAAACCATCTATTTCGACGACGTCCATCGTGTGCTTCACAGAAGGCTGGGAGTAGACACTATGGCTTGTGCGTGATTTCTGTTAAAGCGTAAAGTATTCTCAAAAGCGCATCACGTGATAAAAGAAGATAGCGTTCAGTTAGATGAAAACATACTAAACTCTATGACGTTTCATGTGTGTCTGTGTACGAGCAGCCCTTGCCCGGTTAGGGAATGCAGGCGAAACAGAGCCGTTAACAACTGCCGGTGAGAGACGAAATCATAAAAACTATAAGTCAGATCCCATGAAAAAGCCATAGAGTGACTTGAGAAATTTCGGCTAAATTAAGGTGTTGGGATGTTTTTAGGTAATAAGCTGAAGTATTTAACTAAGAAGGGCAAAAACCACTCTACAGCACCAAAACGGATACCAACGCAATCATTCAGGCAGCTGCGAAGATCACCCTGAACTGCGTTTGGTCAGGTCCGACTGGCCGCAAAAGCCCAGATCCTGCATGAAGACCGTGATCGTGCAAACCACATTTTGCTACCTAGATGACTTTTTCAGGCCAGTCACTTCCCTGCTAGACCAAAATCGTTGTTTGTATTTTTGGTACTTTCGCTGAAACGCCACTGACAAAAGTTGTCTTCGCGGATGCAGTCCTTGAGCATGTGAAGAATTACAACTGATGAAGACCGAATTCCCGGTCCTTGTCCGTTCTAACCAAAACATCTAGATATCTGATGGTTGGCAGAATAATCGCCAACTTTAGGCAAAGACAGAACATTGACACCAGTTATCCCCTAACAAAACGCAGTCTTGTGCCTCAACAATTGAAAATACACTGCGGGATCCCAGCAGAAAAATGTGACCAACGTCGGTTTAGTGAGTTCTCCTTCGTTAACAAATGTCCAAACACTTATGAGAGTAGGGCCAACGTCAGACTGACACGCGACAGTCAACGGAACGGTGGTCTGAACGTTCAAAAGTCTTTTTTTGACAACTACTTTGATAAGACAGTCTGTTTGCGGCCACAGCAGCCCTTGTCGTACGTAGGTCTAGGACCCATAGACACAGTTCCATTGCAGACGATGCAACCGAAACATTCATTGATATTTATTGGAATCTCGTGGTTGCATCAAACATGGGTCGCAGAGGAGTGGGTTGCGATCACCTAGAGCAAGTAGTCCGACTCGCCCGTAGGAACAGTAGCCGAGTTTACTTAGAGACAAGATTAGAATGCTTAACTTGCAGCGCACGAACCGGCCAGGCAAATTAAGTGCAAAGAACGGCCATTTCAGGTTGAGTTACTAATAAGGCAGAATGACTTCCACTTTATACACTAAAAAGACTAAATTTCAGAAACTAAGACTCCAACGGCCCACATTTTATGCCGTATTCTGGCTGAATATTCAGGGATGATGTTTATCAGGCAAAGCGCACTTTCATCCTGCTCATTTGAAATTTACGTTCAATGAACAAAACATTTTCCCCACCACATGCAAGAGGTTTATTGCAGCTCATCCTTTATGACAAACAAAGATGCAAGTCTATGGTAAGACCATAATGATTATTGTTGAGTCCACTCACAGGTACCTAGCACAACACGAACATTTGCTAGCAAATGGAAACTGGTTAAGAATAAGTTCTTCATACAGCCCAGTGGCCTCAATAAATTTGCAAAGGTGTAACGCAACAATCAGTTAATGCGGCAAAAGTAAGATTCAATCAAGAAGACCCTCAGTCAACTCGCAAACACTTTGACTTAAATCACAGTTATTGTGCCGCCCGAATAAGAATACATTTATTCTGGAGATCTATCCTGTGTTTACGGTGTTCTTCATGTCTACTATTGAAAAGGTAACTGCAGTGTAAATGCGTTGGACCATGGCGGAACTCAGACTGGTCCACGACACGTGTCTTATCAGGCTGTGCAGAGTCCGTCCTCAGCCATTATTACTTACGTACAAGGAAGAAGTGTAATAGCACAACTAGACGTAGACCCACATGTCGTGTCAGTCAGTACACCCAACTGCATTACCAGCTGCTTGACAGAATCGGAAAGTGGACTGCTGCATACGAGAGAGGTATGACTGAGGCCGACACTGGGGAATCCTTCCTCACGTCACACCAGCGTATTTTTTACTACAATAGCTATGACGCCCTCGGACCCATTAGGACGTGCAGAGAGTCGTGGCCGGAAAGACATTAACTCACGAGATTACACTGTCGCTCTCAGGACTGAGAGTCAGGCTTTTATGGTTCCTACTAGATGTGGCCGTTATGGCATTGTGGCTAATGTGAGATCAAGGCTAACCTCACGAAAGTCTGTTACGTTCTGTGGAAACTAGATCGGGTTCGACAGTCGTAGGTGGGCTGTTTAGCCTTTCCAGTCACTGCACTCGAGCCCATCTTCGCTCGTCCTGACAGCGCTCTCTCTCAGGAGCCAGGTAGGCGGGAGAGGAGAGAGTGCGTCAGACGCTGCGAAAGTTTTCTCTACTCTAAACTAAATCCTGCGCAAGGCACTAATGTCCGTTGTTTAATTTACTCGGTTTGAAATGGAGGCTGCTTAAAACGCTAGTTACATTTGATAGACGATGGTTTTAGGATAAATGCATATCATACTATAAACACAGGTACTGGCCAAATGCCCATACACACGTGTCTCGCCGATATTCTGAACTTGTCTGACAGATGTGATGGGTTCGGCTCATCAGTGGTTCCCCGGCATTCCTCGCATATTTTCTGGTAGATACTCCAATTCAATAAATTGTACTTTTTAATTTCCGCATAAATTTACTGCGAACATTAGTTGGATCAGCTTACCCTAGGTCAATAAGCTCAGCACGAAATTTTTATGTATACGTTTTTTGGCGGACGTCCGTCATCCACAGCAATTAACTGCGTAACATTCATTAACTGCCGCGAGGCAGCTAGTAGGATCATTTAGGGTAAGGGAATACCATACAATCCATGAGCCAATAGACCTAGAGAAAACGGGTCTACGCCAATTTGGCAGTTAATTTCTGGGTAAAGACTTCTCCACACTACACAAAATCCTGCGCAACTCACCGGCGTTACGCCCACTTCAGGGGGTGCGCGATGAATCTAGTTATTTGTGGTGGTCCGAGTGCCGGGAAGAGAATTTTGAGGAAAACTTAACTAAAACGATTTCATTCTTAATTTATTAATCATGCGCTCAAGGCTGGTGAGGGCGCCATTTGTGTCTGAGAAAACGATGATTGTTTAGCTGCCCATAAAAGCTCTCGGAACCGTATCTTGCATGTCTACAACCTCAGTTGAGGTAATTATATGGCAAAGGTTGTCGGCAGAGTTTTCCGATTGCTGCTTACGGTCATACAGTACTAGGAGTTTCTGTTTGGTTGTTATGCGCATTCTTCGATAAAATGGTGTTTAGAGCATTAGTTAGCAGAGCAATTACAAATGTTGAGTGGTCGTTTGCTTGAATTGAGTCCACGGACTAGAGAAGCGCCATGCTGACTTCAAATGACGTCACGGCTGGGATAAGTAAACGAACAAGTAACTGCTACGAATCTCACGTGGTAGTCTGTTGAGTACATCGACCACAGGATTTGGCGCAGTTGTGAGCCATCCAAAGTCGGTTTCGTTGACATTCGCCCCTCGCTGCCCAGTCTTTGCAGTCTTCCGGATAAATGTAGGAATCTCTACAGGTTGGTAGATTGTGTATAGTTTGTTCTGTCGGGTCAGCGCAGAGACCACAGCTCTTGGCACACATGAGTCGCATGTACTTGGCATTTTTTGTGCACTGTTCTGCTTTCTGCCACAGAGGACAGTTGGTGTGAAAATCATCGCAGCTAAAATTGAATAAGATGGAAATTTGTAAACATGCGCTTGACATCAAAGTGGTACCTGACAAGATTTGGTACTTTTTATTTGAAAGCAAAGACCGTCAAGATGCTCTCTTAAAGTACATTAAAGAAGTTGGTTGGTAGAAGCTTTCTCACACCTAATTTAAAAACAGGTATGAAACACTGGGAACATGACAATTATCATTCACCTTCTGCAACACAATGCACAGACGCTTTTGGAAGTCTGCATCTTGGCGGGGCATTTAAACGCAACTTCGCGTTTTAAGTAACCGACGAAGGAAAATAAGTATTTGGCGTTTTATAACAATGGTCGATTACCAAAAACTTGACAAGAATCTAATAGTTTAGCTCACTTATACGTAAATGTTAGCGGCTCCTTTCTAAAGTTACTAAATGTCAACCAATGTCATCAAATTTTGCACTTATACTTTAACATGTTACGGTCTGAATTGACGGAATAAAAACTTTTCTGGGGCACTTTAGTGTTCACGTCACAACTCTCAACTTAAATATAAACGATTTTGCCGAAAAGGTTGATTACGGGGTAAATTTGCAACTTTTCAACAGATAGCCAAAGCACTACACAATGCCATGGATGCAAAGAATCGCATACTAAACTTGTAAGCACCATAGACTTACTTTCGCTTTGGTTTTCCTATTTGTGCAAACGATTCCTTGTAACAGAAGCCACACGTGTTACGACACTTGACAGCCATGTAACTGGCGTTCCTATAGCACTCCAGTTGGTTCTCAAGTGTTGTGCATTCAGTTATGTTCAAGAGATCGGTACAGCGCCTCTTCGAGAAAACTTTGAATGCGAATTGTGTATTAGTTGAGGAAGTTATAAAATTTTCTGATGAAAAGAACATTAATTCTTTCGGAAAAGGCAATAACATAGGGTTTAGTTTGATCTTGCGCTAGTGTACCTCGCGAGCTTCCGCATGAACTGGTATGAGTACTATCTGGTTCTTTGGCTTTTTCTCGAAAGTTAATCTAAAAATTTCGAACAGTAGGAATTATTCATAGACAAACGTGAGACTATAGTCGGGAGAGGAGAAAATTAGTAGCGCTCTCGCCGTCTTCGCCAGTACCTTTCCTACGATAAAAAAGTAGTCTCACGCAAAAACTTATCGGAGTAGCTTTCTTCAAGTTAAAATCGCAATCAAAACGCTTTGATTTTAGAAGTAGCATATCGCGGACGCATGCATAGTGGCAACCTACTGACTTAATTCGCACGGTCAACGAGTGATGTAGGGCAAAATGGTCAATTCTTTGTAATGCGAATGTTATTAAAACGCATTTTAGGTGCCTAGACATTTCTCAAAAAAATTTATTCGAAGCATTTTTTGTAGAAGAAAACGCGTAGACGTTCCCTTCAGGTAGATAGTTATCTGAGCTGGATACCTTACCATTCGCTATTTTGCGAAGAATGCTTCTGATGCTAGTCTTTCATGAATGCGTATTTTCTACTGAATAAATGTATCATCTCTTCTGTTCTGGTCTAGATAAGAATCTAATTTATTCATTTATTTAAAATAATAGAACGTTTCGGACAAAATCTCCGCAAAATGAATATGTGACCTTAGTGGGACCTCAGAGTTGCAGATGGCAGTCAGTGACCGATCGCATGAAATGTTAGCCAAAGTTCTGAGATGCGCTTTTGGTTAGTAGAGACTACTTAATACTGATTATCTCTCGGCGTAGTTTCGTGACTTTTCGGACGCCCCAGGATGTCAATTTTTGAAGGCATTTAATTTCAATCGCCTACAAAGCCGCATTATATGAAGAACGACTACGTAAGTAGCTTGCATTTTTTCCACTTATTTTGACGTCCTTGTAAGTTCAAATATATTTTGTAGAAAAAATGAACAAGATATTATTTTTCGTACTTATATGATAGCGGATCACATCTTCATCCTACATTTCAGAAAAGTTCCAATAAGTAAACCTTTATCTTAACAGAAAAGTCAGACGAACAACTCCTTTATGTCGCCGTCTCGCTTGACCTCAGAGTAACTGAAACAGCTACCGGATTCCGTTTCCCATTTTTCGTTTACGACCAGACACGATAATTCCGTTCCCGGACGTGCCCACAACAGAACCTCTATAACCCCGCGCCTCTTTACTATGCGTAATAGTATTCTCCCCCTTTTACCTTAGAATAAACGAATGTCAGAAAACAGTCAAGTGCAGGAAAAATGCGTTTTTGTGAACTCCGTTTAAAGGACTAAAAGTAAAGTACCGGGTCATTTTTTGCTACCAAAGCGGGAAAATGTTTGTGGCTTACCTGCCGGAACTTGACACTGACAGTTTTTGTCAACAAAGCCTGGTGGTAAACAAGCTGGTGGCTTTTTGCATCGTTCTGAGATTTTGGATGACAAAGCAAACAGCGGCATATTAGCCAGGGATAGATACACTGACATATCAGTTACACAGAGGTAAAGGAACAGAAGGCTTACTGAAAAAGATGGCTTTTCATTTGTCCTTTCTCTGTATTTCTTACTATGTTTATAAAAACTAGTTGGAAAGGCTTTCAGTTGTGTTCTGTTTTTGCTTCATCCCTCTATTTCGAAAATTAACAGCTAGGTTACAAATCTGTCATCGAAAATAAAATATATATACTCTGTGATGTAGTCGCACTCACGTTTAAAACTACAATAAAAAGAAATCGAAACTAGTGGACACTTCTTCATCAACATTGCGTTTAAAATATGTATGGAAGGGACTCATCTACTTTTTTTTACTAAGCACACTGCTTTTTCGCATATTACCATCCCTGCCAGCACATGGCCCCTTCATATGTGGTGTCGGAGCCCCCTCCGGATTGAAGCATTTTGAAGTGTATTTGCATCGAAAGTTATGTTTCAAAAGCACCGCTCATTGTACTTTTTTGGCATTAAAAGGAGCTAATTTATCAAAAGTGGCTTATATATAATGGAAAAAGCACTCGTTTGCGCCCACGGGTCGCGGATAATATCGTGCGTCAATCAATACTGTTTTCATGCTCGTGATAACTGCCTTAGTTACTTTATGTATCTTACGCTAATTGTTTTGTTATTTACTCACCAGTCAGTTCACGTAGTCTGTACTATTTAGCCTTGGTGTTATACTTATACAAATTTTTTATCGTTTTTTACTGAATGTTCAAAGCAATTATGAAGCGTAATTACTGTGACTATCACCGAATCACCATATACAAGCGCATTAAGCACCAGACGAATTCATATTATGAGGCCGCTGAAAAGCCTGAGTCTGAGGTTCCCGCAACGTCAACAGCAGTTGGCAATCATCCCCCGAACGAGAAATGCCTATACTGAGCTCTGAAACTTCCTCCGGTAGGTATTATGTGTGTGCGCCTCAGGGGACTCACAATACGGGTCGATATTTTGAAGGGGTGCGAAAAGTGGACGGAAATGTGGGGCTAGGTGGGGCTGCCGCGTAGAATGCCCCGCCACAGCCCCGCTAAGTCCCTTCGTAGCCCCCTCTAACCCCGCCATTTTTGATGGGGTTAGGCGGGGTTAGGCGGGGTTAGGCAGGGATGGGACATATATTTGCATGATCTGAATAGATATTTCACTTTTACCGCTTGCGGTAAAAACCAATAAGAATTAAATGTCACAATGTCTCAATAAGTGATGCAAAACAATAAACAACATACTGTTACATTCATAATGTTGATTTAGGGCTTTGGCATCCCAGAACGAAATGTCCTTTGTATAGACCTCCCTCAAAATATGCCGAACGGTTGGATCCCTCACGGTGAGTGGTGACTTGTTGGCGTGAGTCGAGAAGGACTAGTAAGGTAGAAAGTGATGAAGGCGTGAACGAGTTAGCAGAAACCACCAACATGAACTCCGGTCGACTTTTCGATTCGAATCTTAAAATCCTTATCCAAAGGTCGGGGTGCATGTGTTATAGCTACAGTTTAAATTTTTAACAAATTTTCGAGTTAGACCGTCGTTAGAATAAGTCGCCATGTCGTTTGTCGAATTAGCCCCAAAATTCTAACTATTTATGTGCTCCTTTTAAATTAACCGTGCGCATTTAATGGAATCGCCCAAAATTTATCAACCATGTATCAAGGAAAGTCTCTGTTCAAACCAATCTGAGATGTTATAACAAAAGGGTGTTAGGTTTATTTTACATAGCACCGGCATAAATTTGGCTGTTAGACCACGGTAGAGGGATTCGGTGGAAGTCGTGGTTTAACAAATGAGAACACTGAAAGTGGTGAGCAATTCATTCTCCTCGGATTTGTTACGTCTCCAGTGACGTCATTTTTCGATTCTGCTGCATGTTCTGTCGCGGAATTTTCAAACACTGTTAATTTCCCGCCCACACAGCACTTTGAAGGTAAAGTGAGATGACACAACTGAGTCCAACTGGAAGTTATTTCAATAATAGCCTTGAATTCACGCAGTGTCGATAATCGAGACACTTTGCAAAGAAAGCCATTTGTCTAGCAAAGAGTATGAACGACTGAGACCGGTGGGCTCGACAATACCAAGAATGTCGACCGTCGTGCGATAAAGAATTTCTCCACTACCATCATTGTGGACTATGGTCTCTGAATGCTGAGCCAGGATGGAGCAATCATCCTGACGCAGAAGATACAGATTCTGGAACGCCCAACCGCGCACTTCCAGGGCGTTCTCAACCACCCTTCGACGATATGCGAGGAAACCATCAACCGACTTTCTCAAATGCTCACCAACGATGACTTTAGATGTCCGTTCTCTCTCCTTGAGACAATCGAAGCATTACAACGGTTATAAAATGGCAAAGCGCCGGTAGCAGTCACAGTCCCAGTCAAAGTCTAAAGGCACAGAAGTCCACAATTCATGGAAAATTTACCTCAATATTCCAGGAGATGTGGCAACAAAACCACTTTCCCTGGCATTTCAAGGATGGATCATTGTGCACATTTACAAACTCAAGGGTAACTAACAACTATGCGTTAACCAAAGGGCCTCTCGCGTCGCAACATCACAGGAAAAGTCTGAGCGCGTATTCTACCTCATTGACTTATGTTTGATGAAAGGACTTCTTTCAGAAACGCGGTTCGGATTTCGGAAATACTATAGAAACATAAGAATGATTTTGCGGTTGAACAACTGGATGAGAAGTGGTAAGAAATACAAGCCATACTATATAACAGGTTCGTCAATCCAACAAAAACCTTCGAAACAGTTAATCGCGATTAACCCCGGAAAATCGTGCAAGCAACAAGGATATTTTGAGCGTTTGACTCACATGTTAAGATCACATCACGACGAAATGATTGCTCGCCTCACGGACAACAGGACAGTCGTTTAAATGTTCGCGACTATTAGTGGGACAAGGCAGGGATGCGTTTTCGCTCCCACCCTCCTCAGTCTCATGTTATTAATCGTGCTGATACATGACTGTCACCAGGATCGACTGAGGACCGACATCAGCTACCGGACAGACGGAAAGCTGCTCAGCATCCGTCACCCGAAAGTATTTCCGAGGATATCCATGGACAAAGTTCACGTTATGTTGTTCGCGAACGGCCGCCGGCTAAGCACCAGAACCGAGAGAACATGCAGTGGAATGTGGACCTCCGGCTGTTCCGCTTTCGGCCTGACCGTCACCACGGAAAGGACAGTGGTTCTGCACCAACCAACACCAATGGCTAAGCAAACAAAACTCCGTGTATTTCTCGGTGAGACTCATATCACAGCGGCGGACTAATTCGCGTGCCTTAGCAGTATGACTTCAAGAAATACTAAGATTGAAGGCGAAATCGCAAGTAAGATCTCCAAAAGTCAGCAAAGTCTTCGGCCGGCTCCGTGTTCTTCGGTCTCCGTCTGATACTTTTGCGGTATCTTACTCAACAGAGAACTATAGATGTACAGGATTGAAGAAGGAGACACGAACGCTGGGACAAAAGCTTTATTGGCCTGACGTTTTGGATTCCTGCTCGAACCCATCATCAGAGACAACAGCAGATACGGGTGATTCATGCACAAGGATGCAGTCGCCATGCTACCGCATACCTATGAATTTTTAAGGCTCCCACCTTCATCACGGATCGTTGCACGAGGTGTGATGGCCGACATTCGCGTCGTTAATTGCCACAATTTCATCACGTGCGTTGGATGTTGGTGGGATGATTGCTCGACCATCTGACGCACCGACCCTAGTGTTGGGACAAGTGTTCACATGTGCGATCCCCGCGTGGCTAATTACTTCGCCTAGGCGAAGTTTCAGCACATAGTATGGAAGGGGAAATTCATTGCACTTGCTAATTGACTGGGGGCCAGTAAACCATGATTCAAGTAGCTCACGCGGTTGTCGTCTCTTGCGAGAATTTCGACCGTCGTTGTCAACGCTCTGCACCGTGTGCTTCACAGCAAGGTGAAGCTGGCATGGTGATTTGCGCGTGATTTCTTTTATAATGATAGCAGACTTGCGCTGCATCTGCCGCACTCTCTCCCCTCCCACCTAGGCCCGGTGTTAAGACAGAGCCAAAAAAACTGGAGGCGGGGGAGAGCGTAGATGGATGGCACAGCTGAAGCCCCACCTTGGCGTTCCACTCCTCACCTCCTGGTTCACAAAATAATTGACTAGGATTTTAACCACCAGCAACAACACCACAAGGGGTCAGAAAGACGAAGAGGACGACTGGGCAGCCATGTTCACGACCTGTATACCCAGTGGGTGCACAAGCGCACCTACCGGCAGGGAACCAGGTGTCAGCGAACTGCCAGCGCGTACCAGGCTGCGAGGGCCATCGTTTGCTGATCCTGGCATAGCAGACGCTTACAGACCCCTAGGCCCATAAGGGTGACATCCGGCCCTGCATTTGTGCAGGCAGTCGCCCTTCAAGGATGGGTAACTAAAAGCCCGACAACTGAGAGGCATTACCCATAAAGCATACATACACACTCATCAGGTGCGTGAGTGTCACTCATCGCTTAAGAAGGCGCCGTGACAGCCTGGCTCTCAGACCACCAGTCCAACACTTCACACAAACGCACACACAACTGGGCAGACTGCGTGGACTGAGTTAGGACGTCAGTCAGCAGCCGTCCAAGCCCAGGCGGCCGACGCACCGTGATAGTCCCAGACTCGGATCATACATACAACAGAAGAGCCGCATGAAGAATGAACCGAGAAACACACTTCCCAAGTGCGTGGGAGGAGGGTGTTTTGTGGTGGGTGATGACGTTAGGTGCAGGTGCTGATGGGGGAAGGTGTGGTGGTGTGGTGTGACCGGAGGTTGTCTACTACAGGTCCTTGTGAATGCGCATGGGGCCTAATAGGCTTATGCGGTGGCAGTGGTTCGCCAGTCTCTGTTCGATGGACTCGCAAGTGACCGGCCAAGCCGAGGTGTGAGGTGAATGTGCGATCGCAATGAGGACAGGTCTGGACCGAGTCCACATCGCCGGATGTGTGGATATTAATGGAGATTGAAGTTGATGAGATGTCGGACGTCGACCCATCGGTGGTTGGAGTGCGTGAGGTGGCTGTGTTATTGGTGGTGCTGGTCGTTGCGGTCGACGTAACGCTTGGGACAAAGGAGTGGCATCGATGGATGATGGCGGGGTGCGGCGACAATGTGGGCGGCGGCGACGAGGACGGCGTTCGGCGCGGAGTTTGCGGCAGAGGGGAAGATGGGAGAAGAAGTACACGTTGAAGAGTTGATGATGCGCTGGGTCCGAAGATATTCAGTAAGACCAATGCGTGTCCCAAACACCCCCTGACATCGTGGACGGTTTTGAGGCGTTTGAGCGTTGACGTTGGAAGGCTGGGGCAGTTGTGATTTGCGAGGTTCAGGTTTGGCTTTGGCGTCAGCGACGCGGTTGGCTTCGTAGATTGTTGCGGCTGTTCTCTGCCACGTCGGTCGGTCCGGGATCATTGCTACTACTACTACTACTACTACTACTACTACTACTACTACTACTACTACTACTACTACTACTACTACTACTACTACTACTACTACTACTACTACTACTACTACTACTACTACTACTACTACTACTACTACTACTACTACTACTACTACTACTACTACTATTACTACTACTACTACTACTACTAATACTACTACTACTACTGCTACTATTACTACTACTACTACTACTACTACTACTAACACCACCACTAGAAAAATTTATCTGGACTCCACTGTCGACCTACAAAGTATTACAACCATCAACAACGTGTGTTTATTTGCAACCTCTCACCGCTGCCACCACATTTTCTCGCTATGCATGGGTCTGGTCGGGCACTTGCAAATTCAACGCACAGAACTGATGAACCAGCACCTGTAAATCCGGCATGTCATCATGTGCCCTCAGCATACCCCCGTGACACATGACTTATCCCTTTGCAATGACCCAGGACTTTCAGACATCGCATGAATCAAACTGGCCATGTGCGTATTCGGGACAGCGGATTTAACCGCAATTTTATCATGACAAACATACCTCCTGCATCTGAAAACTCCTCATTTATCCGTATCCTTAGTCCCATTACCATCAGTGTTGAAATCGCTAAGAGAATCGCGAGAACAACAGCTCAGCTGCTACAGTCCCATCCTGTCCTGACTGCTGCCACAATTTGCATTAAGCGTCGGCTTGGTCATGCCCTTATGAATCCATCGCATTTTTAAGACTGGCGGACCAGCGTCAAGAAAACAAATATACACCTTTCTTTAGCGTGGCCTCAACAGTTGACTGTTACTTTCGACTATGTCCACTGTGTGCTCCACGGTATGGTTCACCCAGCAGCGGTGACCTGCGAGTTAATTAGCTTATAGTGATTGTGGACTTGTGCTGCATCCACCGCACTCCCTCCTTAACCATCTTAGCCGGCGACATGACATAGTCCAGAAAATCGGAGGCGGGAGAGGCCGTAGGTGGCTGGCACGACAAAAACCCGAAGCTAGCACAAAACCCGAAGTCAGCACACCCTCTGAAGCACAACGTACAAATGACCAGAACTTCACACAGCAAGGCAATGGGACGGCTCAGATCCCAAATGAGTGGGAACGTCATAATGATCACTTTAGGAAGGACCCATTGCAGCCTGACTCACCGTCCTCCTGGGAGGACCGAGTTCTCCGTCATTTGGTAGTCTTCAAAGCCACCGACAGTCACAAGCGCGCCAGATTGCTTATAGTGGAGAACTATGCGCCGAGTGTCAATCTCACTTGCTCTACATTATCCCATGCACCAGTCGACTGTCCAAGCATGTAAACCAATTAATATTCAGATTGGTAGAGGCGGCTGACAGAGCTAAGTGCACAACGTCTGCGCGTGCAATACGCGGGACCTGGTCCCTCATACGCATATCGGAACTTCACTTGGCGGGATAGACTGCTACGATCGCACATGTGACTGACACGCTGAGGAACACACTTCTCACATACGTGAGAGCTACCTGTGTTGTGTGGTGTTGGGGGTCTTCGCCTATGATGCATGTGTTGATGGAGAAGGGTGTTGTGATGTGGTCTAGTCGGCGGTGACTTATCATAGATTTTAGTAGAGGCGCATGTGACCGAGTAGGCCCATGCAATGGCTGATTGTGCAAGACCAAAGCTGGCAGTGTGTGTAAGTTAATGGTGCAGGCGCTGGTTCGCCAGTTTCCATGTGACGGACTCGCAAGTGACTCACCAGACCAATGCGCGGTGTGTATGTGCGGCGGCAGTATCAACAGGATAGGTTTGGAGGTGCTGAGTCGGTTGGGGCTAATATGCTGCTGGTGGTAGCCGTGCTGGTGGATGGGGAGTTAATAGGGCTGGGGATGGGAGAGTGGTTGCATGCACAAGATATGCTTGGTGTTTCAGGACTGCGGCCAATTCCGCCGTCGTGGGTACGCATTTTATCGAATAGGCTCGTGCGGTGAGTGAATGTGCGAAGAGTGGAGACGGATGTGGCATGTGTGTCGGGGCTGCTGGCACTGGTGCGCCGGTCACAGTGTAATGGGTGCCTAAGTGACCGACCAGACCAACGTGCGGGACGAATGTGCGATCGAGCGAGAGCAGGTGAAGATTGGGTACACGTCGCAGGTGGTTGGGGCGGTGATAGTGAGGGTAGTGGTTGACGAGGCGTCGGGAGTGTTCTCACCGGTGGCGGGAATGGGAGAGGCGGTAGTCATAGCCGTCGTCGCAGGCTTTGTGGCAGGGATGATAGAAATGGCTGTAATCGATGGCTGAGAGCCCCGAGAATGTGATCATCACTAGTGGTGAGCGAGGTCGTCGTCATTGTCAGTGTCCTATAGGTTGGTGCAGGGGTGACGATGAAGGCGGTTGTGGAGGCGACAGTTGGGGTTGTTAGGTTGCTGTTGCACTGGGTCCTGAGATCTGATCTCTAGATCACCCTCATAAACGTGAGATCCGAGCGACTAATTAAATTACGCAGCTTTTAAAACACAGATTCATGTGCCGTAGAGACATGACCTGGCGTGGAAATAAACAACGAAACATTCGGTCTGTGCGCGTTGGTAAACGGCATTTACGCTTCTGTTGATGGTGGTGGACGGCCATGCTTATCTTATTTTTCACAAATACGTTCGCCAGATCACAACTATGTTGACAGCATAAGCAGTAATTAATAAGTGCATCCACCAAACCAGCAAATGTTAGTTTTTGTTTTAAGCACATTTTACATACCCCAGGTCCATAATGCATAACTGATTGGAGATCGTAGGGTGTGCCGTAGGTGCGCAATTCAGCCCGACTCTTCATTGCGTAGAAGCCCCAGTAGTCTTTTGGTACACCTTCCAAACTAACATCCACAAAACTGTCTCTGTCGGCTCTAATGTGTTCATGATCCAAGCCAATAACATGTCCCAGTTCGTGCAAATAAAGTCCATACTAGTCGGAAAAAAATAAGCAAAGCGGTTAGCAGTGACATGCGACTGAAAGTAGAAGTTGAAATTATAAACTCCTGGATAATTCGTCCTGTGTTAGTACCCAGGCCCATTGTAAAATGAACTCCCATATCACGGGAATATTGGGTAACTTTTATGTGTTCATTTAATTGCTTTGGTTGCAAAAGCAAATACATAAAGTTTCCTATCATGACTGTGAAACCTTAAAAGGCGTTGCCCGTTTAAGATTCTCTTAATTAAGCCTGTGGTATTTTAAAAGACAACATTTCTATCCAAAATGACCTTTATTCTAAAGTTGCTCTCCCACATGAAGGTTAAAACAGACGCAAGTGCACCAAGTAACAGGCTAACGCTCATTTGCATGGCCTCCCAAATCAGGTGGACTCCGAATATTATACGATAGATCACGAAAAGGCAACCGCATAATGACTTACAGTGTGATAAAGAAAAGAATAAAAGACGTAAACTTGCAAAGATGAGTTAAGAGTATGGCCGGCTGAACGAACTGATGCATAAGTAAGAGGCGTTTAACGACCAAGACCCTCCTTCCACATTAGCCAAAAATAAGTTACTTTTATTATAATCGCATGTAGTCTTGGGAAATGTAAAACGAGGACATCTCTATTTTGTTCTTTACTGTAAACTGGCTGAGTTAGCGACTGGTTTGCCTGACATTAAATCGGAAGCCGGTGTTCCGGCTAAGACTTTGTACCCTAACAGTAGGGGGTGCAAATCATGATGTAAATTCTTATGTCTGGCAGACAGCTCACTTGAACGAACATTGCTAAATGACAGACATAATAAATTGGCAGTTTTGCCATAGCTTGTATGGTAACAAAAGACTTGCGAACTTTAAGCGTATAAAGCAGACTTTTATGATTCCTCAACCGGAATCTTAAGCAAAACAGCGCATAGGCATGAACAACACGCCAGCAGTCGGAAGGTTTCTGAAGGACTTAAGCATTTCAACTATGCCCCGATTTTGCAGTTTTGAGTAATCTCTTCTTACCAGTTTCCTCAAGTTGTGCTGGACAAAAAAAGTCTATTTAGTATGCAGATCAAGTGTTGCGCTTTATTGTCTATTTCCGGATTGAGTACCGCGATTGCTTAGCCCATTTACGCTTGTCTTTCACTATGGCTGGTATCCCACCTGGTTAGAAGGTCTAAAGGTGGAAACTTTTATGATGCGACAGGCCGTGAGGATGTTATCAGTAATCCCAGAACCAGGATCGATTATCGGTCAAACTAATTTCTCTGTCGTTACGGTTTACCGGGCCCAGCTTGTATTTGAAGCTCTGGTAGTACTCAATCTGGGCAATGGAGTCCTGAGATGGAAATTGTGTGTGTGTGTGTGTGTGTGCAAAAACGTTAAATCCTAATCCTGAAGTTAAACTAACGTTGGGATTAGGGTATATGACTGATCCTTATTCTTATTCCAACCGTAGCCGCCACCGAAGCAATTTACGATGATCTGAGTGAACAGCTGAATTACAGAAAGAATTTCAAAAGAAGAAGATAAAAACGAGGTAATCATTATGTGTTGCTGACTTTGGAGGAACCGGAAGTTCAGACGAATAAAATTCTATTACATCGGTTATAGCTTCATTATCCCAACCTTGCAGTCAAGCAAAATACGACTTTGACAGTCCGTTGCCTAAGTAATTAATTAAAATACACCAGCGATTAATGTTGCAAATGAAAAAAACGAGACTCGCAAAGAGGTGAGGAGAAAGGAATCTCGTCACTTTTGCCAGAAGTCCCCGTGCAGACCGACAAAGGATGTTCAGTATTTTTCTTTAAATTGCATTCGGGCAGTTAGATGAGAACAGTCATCAGATTTTAACAGAGGTGCGTTGATAATCGGTGTTTGGAAAATTTGGCCAACACGAGGATATGTGAGGACTTGCTGATCAACGTGGACGCTGATGCTAGATGTTAGGCGCACGACATTATCATTGCCATTATAAATTCACGGTAGAATAGGACGTGAGAAGAAAGGCGATCTGTGATTAAACTTCACAATGTCGTTAGGAAGATTTGAGTAGACCTTGAGACTTTTGCGACTTTTATAAAACGTATTCCGGTGTTCTCGTTATTGTAAATTCTTAGTGTCCTTATCCATTCAGATGACTCCGGAGGCTGTTGATTTGGTGTTCATGTAAGTTTATGTGCCCTGAAACAAAGATACCCAGACAAAGAAATACCAATTTTTCGGCAGTTATCCGTACTGCCAGCAGGGGACCGGCTATGCACCGTACTTTTTCGAGCTTCCGACGAGGTGGACATTCTTAAAATAATAGTTCCAAGGCTAACGTTGATGGTTGCTCGTTTATGCAAGAAGTCGTCCAGGTGGACTGCGGAAAACATGAGTTTATTTAAATGTTTTGCTGTCTACGTAACTCAGATCTCCTCCGCTCGTTAAAATGACCGCACCCAATATCAATCCATTCCTCAATAGACGGGCCCACTTGTTTTTAAGGTGCCTCATCCTACGTGGTCGTTTTCATAAACGTTCGAATTTTATCAATATTTTTCGAAAAATGCGTCTGTTCGCTGTATCGAATTCCTTTCTCAAATAGGCGAACGTACTGTGGGAACATTCTTGCCCTTCGTGGGACTCATTGCGCAGGTTGACGTGGTTGGGATCACGTCACAGGTTTCATGTCTTCAGGATTCACATTACAATCAAGTCATTTTGCGCATTATTTTCTGCTGCCTCCCTGTTGGCTGGCACGAGAACCCGGCGGTTTTGTTTGTAAAGGTCCGTTCGTTCGCGTGGGCCTTGGAAACGGCGTTGGTCTTGAGGATGAATGATTAGACTTCTTTGTGGTTCCATCTAAATTGAGATCTGTCAATATCAGCCTCTGTTTCACAAGGACTTCTGTGGCAAATACTTAGGTCGCATTTCGCACTGAGTCTCACTTTCTCTTCCTATTTCTATCGCCGCAGAAATGCATATATTTGTATAAGTCAGTTTCCAATATTTCGGAGCGGCTGCTATGTCACGATCAACAAACCATGACCCTTGCAGCCTGGTGTGCACTGGCAGTTCTACGGTACCTGGTTCGCTGCTGGTAGAAGCGCTTGCACACTCATTGAGTACACAGGTGGTGTGTATGACTACTGGGTCATCCACGTTCTTCTGCCGTTGATTTGCTGGTCAAAATCCTGGTTGTGAACCAGGGACTGTGGAGTGGTACGTCTAGGTGAGGGTCTGGTCATCCACCCGCGCCCTTCCCTGTCTCCTGTCTTCATGACTCTGTCTCAACATCCTATCCAGGTGGGGGAGGGGAAGAGAGTACGATGGATGTTGCGCAAGTCTACATTCAACATAAACTAAATCACGTGAAAGTCACCGTGCCTACTTTACCTTGCTGTGGGGCACACGGTGGACATTGTCGGATTGCGACGGTCAAACTATCATATGTCCGTTTATCTGTCGTGTCATGTTGCCGAAGTTTTGTTTTATTAGATAGTGCAGCATTAAATTTCACCGAGAATTGCTCATTGCATGACCATCTCCATATCGTCAACAGAAAGAGCATGCAACGGTAAGAGAAGAATTTCTTCAGACCATTTAACTGGTTTCCAGGTTATCAAAGGAGAACGAACACACTTGTCTGATAAAATTTGTGACTTCACTATGGCTATGGAGCTGTAATTCAATGCTGAATATGTTTGCGTAGTTATGGTAGCCTTACTCTTGAATGCAACAAGCGCTTTCTACGGCGAATTTTTCACTCCCTTGTCCGCATGTACTTAGACATTGTCTCCCTGAGGGGAGATAATTAACTCCCAGGAGACTGCTGAAATTGGCTGGTGCTTAATGCTCCGCCATTAGAAATGACACCCATGTTAGTGGGGTGACTAGGCAGTGCTACATAACCCGTAAGCGCGAGAATTTGACGCACTGGTTGTAGAGGTATATAAGGAGATTGTGACGATGATGAGTTTCACGTTATTTAGATTATACCGGTGGCGAATTGCACAATGCTGGTTTCACTCCTTCACTTCTCATTCCCTTCATGCCAAAACGGTTGACAAGCTTATGTAATAGCTGATCATTCATAGGGCCTTATCGATACCTGCCACTACCTGGCTGATATTCCCCCCATAACATTACCACGTTTTTTGCTCAAATTAACTTGAGTCGTGGCAGAAATACGTTTTTCTGCCTTTGGTTTTGCCCGTTACTAGGCGTTGTTTAAGAGATTTGGCCGCATCAGTAGCTCTTTAGTTGTGCTGGCATGAATTGGAGGGGTTTTCGACCAAAAGAACGGGCGAAACACATGTACGGTCGCAGTGGAAGTAGTCTGGCACTGTGTCGACACTGCTAGCGTATTTTGTCTGTCTCAATGAATGTGACTGCTAAGGTCGCATTTAAGGCGTCTATGCATGACACACGCGAACCTCTTTGAGCGGTCAGCGCGTAAGCAAGTCGTGCCTGAATAGGTCTCTTTCGAAGAATTTTCTCCAGTTCGCGCCCTAATTTTCTTTAAAAATTAAACAAGGGACGTCTCATTATGCTTAAAGGGGTAGAACTGTATGTAGGATGGTTAAGTGGTCGTGCTGATACTGCTATTGATAGGAAGGTCTCCAATGAAACCAGTTAGGGCTTAATCGTAGATTAACACCACTAACATGTTCAGTGCATGCAGACGCTGGCAAGTCTGTTCCGAAGCACTTCGGTCATTCGTTATTACATCTTTGTTACGAACTCTTGCGTTTGGTTGCTCCTGAAACTGATTCCTGCCGTTTTGAAGCAGATCAGTAATTCCGATAAACCTTTACAAGCGTTTCCCAGGAATCTTAACGGGTTCCAAAACACTTGATTTGGGTCCTCAAATTATCCCTGTCGTGCAGTATTTTTTACACTTACATGAAAAGACCGTTAGCAACTTAGTCACAGTAACGCTTCGCAGGCAGGCGCTCATTAATCAGTCTCCAGAGTTCCCGTTTGACATTTCCTCCGCAGTATCGTTAGATGCATTTTAAGTAGAAGTTGTTCAGAAATTTCGACTGATTTCGATAAGTTTTTTCGTCCGAACCCTGCGCAGAACAGTTTGAGAAGGACGGTTAGGCTTTGTTCAGATTTATGTTGTAGGATTATATAATGTAGCTTTCCCAAAAAATCAGTTGTCATGTAAACTTCGAATTATTTAGTGCTTGATAGGGCTCTTGCTAAAGTAGTAGACTAATCTTCATCTGTGATGCGGCTTTCATTAACGACTACCTTGGGTATTGTATATTTCCCAGCTGGCGCTTGTTGATGCGTGACGACCGTCGCGGTGCGCCAACATCAGAGAAAAGGGGGTTAGAGTCCTTTAACGGATGCATTGGCGACGTACTGCAATTGGAGACGTTATATTAAGAGTTTGTTGTCAAGCTAATTATAACTAATATATTTTCTTTATCTAAGATCCTTCCAACTTTCAGCTGTGAAAAAATCAGCTCCTCGGTGGGATTCGAACCCACGACAGTAAGGTGAAGGCTTTAGTAAAGCCAACGCTCTAATCACCTGAGCTACAAGGTTCTGCCGGGTGACGCGCGTTTAATTAGATTCGGGTCAAGTTACCCACCTAACCTACTGCCAAGTCTGGAATCCACGAAATATGATGCATTCAGTTGGCTGCCCAAGCAGGATCTCCTAAATACTTCACCCGGAATCCACCAGATAATTACTAGGCCCACGTAATTCGTAGATGTTTTTGGCAGATTTTCAACAATTCATATTGACTCAACTGTGGAAAACTGGAAAACTTCGAAAACCCCGCAATTTCACTTACATATCTACATCCATGCTTTGAGAAATTTATGATTTGTTCGCCGTTTCTTCCACTGAATCCAATAAATTGAGAGTTGCAGCTAAAAAATAACACGAAAAACACCATTTAAATGCATCTGTAGTGGGTGCTTAAAATTATACAGTAGGTCGGCTAACTCCTGAAATGTCAACCGAAATTCAGAAATGCGCTTTTGTTTAGGGTAACGTTATAAAACTAATCATCGTGCAGCATCATTCAATAATAAGTCATTTGCCTCAGGATGCCGGCTTTCGAATAAACTTTTTTCCGGTGGCATACAAAAAGGATACTTTGTAAAAACTGGTTACTTAAATGGCATGCTTTTGTCTCATTGATTTTCGATGCCCTTATAAATTCAATTATATTTCATGGAAAACATGCATAAAGATATTTATTCTTCTACTCATTCGGTAGAAAAGTGCGCCTTTTTTCAATTTTATGTCCAAACAAAGGGCATGATTTAGTTTTCAAAATCTTTTCACATCCCCGAATAGTTTTGAACCCGATCTGCCGTTACACTTGCATTCAGGGTTTCCAAACTACAAGCCGTATATTTTCCGCGTACGGAAAACCATGCATTTCTCTACGGTATTAAGAGGAGACTACTTGGGGTTCATAAAATTTAGCAGTGGAATTGAGCCATATTGTTAACTTTAAAAGCCACATTGGCAAATATTGAGACAGGACATTTTATAAAAAGGCCATTTCACAGTATTGAAAAATCTCACAAATGTAATCGTTTTTAAAACAGAACTATATTCTTCATCTAAGTATATAATTGGAAGAAGTTATGTTTTACACAATTAGTAAGGGAATCAATATTTGTCTTCATGTTTTCCATTAAATATAATTGAATATTTAAGAGCATCGAAAATCAATGAGAAAATTGCATGCTACTGAAGTAGGCGTTTTCTGCAATGTACTGTTTATGTATGCAGGTGGAAAGAAGTTCTTTCGAAAGCCGGCATCCTGAGGTAATTGAATCACAGAATAACTACAGTATTACTAAAGAATTATTATAGAATTATGCTGCTCGTTTATTGATTTTACAATCCTACTTATGGAATTACTCAATGAATTACGTGAGCCTAGTAGTCATCTGGTCGATTCTAGGTGAATTACTTAGGAAATCCTGCTTGGGCAGTCAAATTACTGTATCAGATTTGGTGGATTCCAGACGTTGCAGTAGGTTGGGCGGATAACTTGACCCAAATGTGATTAAACTCGCGTCGTCCGGCGGGGCCACGTAGCTCAGGTGGTTAGAGCGTTGGCTGTACTAAAGCCTCCCCCTTACTGCGAGGGTTCCAATTCCACCGATGCGGCGAGTTTTTTAAAGTTGGGTCAATATGAATCCTACTTATTTAATTTATTCGAGACGAAAACATATTTAAGAATTTCGGTTGACATTTCTAGATTTAGCCCACCTACTTTATGTAAGCAAACAACGATTCGTCCCCATCGTCTACATACGCGACCTCTTGTCTCATAATGGTACATACCAAGTTTGACATCGTTTTTCACATCGTATTAAAATGATTTAAAACGCAGGTTGTTCTACAAAACGTCAATTTACTATCTAATTTTTCAATAACGAAATACTGTGAAGCTTCGAATGTCAGGTTTATGCAGATGAAAGTGCCCAGGAAATGGCTTTAATACGGAACTTTAAGTTTCTCCTTTTTGTGGAGAATAACTGTAATTTCATATCCGGGAAAAATAATGGCAAGTAACCTGGTTCTTAGCATGCGCGGTTTCTTGGTATAGCATAACGCAATTTTCTGAGTAAAGTTCCAATGGATCATCAGCGGAATCAGTGGGATTCGAGATTAATTCCATAGTTCGAAGTAGTACAAAGTAGGTCAGACAATATTTTCTGTTTACAGACACTTTTGAAATCAGTCAATAATATACTCTTTGGGGTCTGCTGCAACACATACCGACTGGAAAATGAAATATTTGTGTACATTTATATTTGGAATATGTTTTGTGACTGTTGCTAGCAAAATCGCCTAAATTACAGAAGTTTGGCATTAAGTCTAATCCGAACCTCGCAGAATAATGTGTTTTCATGCCTACCCCATCTGTGAAAATACAGTGAAGCCGATGCCTGGGTTTGGTCGTGTCTGCATGTTACCAGCCTGGTGTGCGCTGGAAGTTCTCTGGTACCTGGTTCCCTGCTGAGACATGCGCTTGCACACCCACTGGGTAAGCAGGTCGTGTGTATGACTGCTCGGTCATCCACGTTTTTTCCGCTGTTGTTTTTACTGGTCAAAATCCTGGTTTAGTATTTGTTTTGAACAAGGAGGTGTAGAGTTGTACGCCATTCCCGGTCTTCGGTCCTCATGACTCTGTCACAACACCGTTTCCAGGTGCGGGAGGAGAAAAGAGTGCTGCGGATGTTGCGCAAGTCTACATTCACTATAAACTGATTCACACGCAAGTCACCGTGCTTACTTCACCTTGCTGTGGGGCACACGTAGACATTGTCGTATTGCGTCGGACGAGCAGTCATGTCAATAGACTGACCGAGTTCAACTGGCCGCATTTTTGGGAAACTGACTGTATATGTTATGACATTCAGTGCATTTGAATAGCAATTTGTGAGCCTCGGAAATGCAGCCTGCTTTGGCCAACAATCCATTGCTTTACTACTTGTATTAACTCCAGTAATTGTGCTACAGTTTGTACACCCATGCTTAGGATTGGGCTTGGGGGTTCGTTGTTAGGCGACTAGGGTTATGATTGGGGCTGGAAGATATGGGTTAGGTTTAGGACTAAGGTTTGCGCTATGTTGCGGGCTAGGAGAAGTTGTTCGTGTTCAGTTTGGAGTTAGATTGATTGTTTACCGTTGCGATCGGCGATTGCTTACTCAATTTTGTCTTACCGTTAGAATTAAGCTTTCTTTTTAAGTCCGACTGAGTGTCCAGTCTACAATAATTGGAGATAGAGTTTAGTGTCAGTTTCTTTCCCTTTTTCTGCAACTTTCATGTATAGCCTCCGTCTTACTAGTTACCTACTTGGGCGGTTTAATATCAGTTACATTGAGAGGCCAGTTATCATTACTCTTATTGGAGTTGCTTTTTAATGGATTCTTACAGCGAGTTTTCGTATCTCGCGCTGCTCACGCTGAGATTCTAGTACTCGTTTAATCAAACTAGCACAGTTACCATTAATGTCCCAGTTTTTCTCTTAGTTTTCGCACATATTTCGGTGTTTCCCCCTAGCCCCATCCATAAAACCCCTATTACTAAGTTTGGGGTATTAGAGGTGCACCAACTTCCCATTTTCCAGTAAGGCCGCGGTTCCGAGCTTTGCCGAGTAACTATTCTATTCCCTGTTTAAGGTATTCCTCATGCTTCTTTAGTCTTACTAAACGAATGACACTAAAGATAGCCGAAAAACCGTTTGAAACTTTGCAAAAAACATTCTTAATGCGACGACTGTGTTGTTACAGGAATTTGCGCCAAATTACTTCTGCTAAGAGACTTAAGGGTTTCTCGGACCTAGGCTAAGATGGAATTGGTGGGGGTTCGCATTAGTCTGTTGGCTTTTGCTAGAAATGCCCGCCTCTCTATCAAAAGTATCAAACAAAACTAAACACCATTTATGTACCATTGAGTCCTACAGATGAAATTCAGTCGGAATGCCACTGTCTTCTGCGCAAGATAATATCATTTTTTTCGCTACCATTCGCGTTAGTCTGTGTTTGGGGTAGAATGACTCAATTATATTCTAAGGCAATTTAACATGGGCCCGTAGACTGACACCATTCCTCACTAGAACGGATTTAAACGTATTTCCATGCGACAAGTTGTTTAAGAAGGACATAACTCCTTTGTATACATGAAATGACAGTCATTGGATGCAAACTGAGATTTTTTTGTTTCTTAAGCTGCTGCGTTTTCTGAAATCATGACAGCAGTCTGCTTTGATTTTTTTCTCTACTATGCCCCACACATTGCACGCCTTTTCAGATTTTATATGCGGATAAGTACGTCAGTCGACATGGGAGGTTGTTTCTAAATGCGGCATTGTTCAGTATCCGTATAAACATGTGTTGGAATAAAACAAGAGTCTCAGATTCCTACAGAAAATCGAAAAAAGAATTCGCCTTCAGTTGTCGTCGTCAGCAAAGAACAAATAATATTTATAAGTTTAACAGAAATAGTAAAGACGACTGATATAAGCGGTGACATTTTAAAAGAGAGCTATTGAAAACGGGCGAAATAATTAGTCTCTTCAAGCGAAAGGAGTTATATACAGAATTCAGGTAGAAAAATATTACAGTCGTTCACATATGGCAGACTTGGAATTTGTATAAATTTGCCCACAAACGACCAAATTTAAAATCGCTATTGATACTGTCGCTTTATGCCCTTCATTGATAGGTTATGTAGGCGAAGAGGTCTGTGAATAGACATATTATTCAGCTTGCCAAGAATGAATATGTTACACTCCACTGTTACAAATCGCAACTATTTGAGCAATCTTTGAATTTTTATAAATTACTTTAGTGATTGGCATCTCTTCTTGTCGAACATAATCATAGAATTCCAATTGAAGCGAAGAGACGAGTCCCAGGATGCAGTCGTGAAGAACGAGACAGGGTCGCTGGGACAAGGGCTTTATTCACCCGACGTTCCGGATACCTGCTCGAAACCATCCTCACAGATGAAAGCAGATACGGGTGTTTCATGCACAAGGGACTGACGAAGTTTTCGTGGTGACACGCCAAATTTCGGGTTCATGTCGGGTCAATCCCCGCGTCCTCTCCTGATCCCGGACTTCTTGACTCTTCTGTGACACTAGGCCCACGTGGGAGAGAAGGTGAGAGTTCGGTTAACGCGGCGCAAGTCTACTCTCACTATAAACTATTCCATGTGTAAACCACCCCCTCTTGCTCCCACCTTGCTGTGTCGTACATGAACGAAATCGTCGGAGTCGACGGTTGAGCCGTCAGTGTCAAACATCCACACCGGCTTGGCAGCATGCGATAATTTTCTTTCTTACACCATTCAGTATTTATCAAAAACGTAACATGTCCTGATCATTTTCAAATAAAGTGGAGCCAACAGTCGTTTATCGGGACCTTTAGGGTTAATAAGACCCCTTGTCAATTTATGTCAAGTTATTCTTGCAGAATGATTTGACACACTCATTCGAATAAACTCAAATGACATTACCCACCCTTCTCCATCCGTGATCCTGATCCAGTTCTTATCCCCATTTCTGTACGGTCGAAACTGCATACATGTTTCATCATTCCACGTTTTTATAGCTTCCATGAGATCGTCGAGTTCACTTTTTGCTGAAAACAGACATCGCACCAAAACTATCTTTAAATTAAAACAAAAGTCTGCAATTTATCGGTTTCGTCTCGTTATGTTGCTTTTCGTACGAAAAGATCATTTAAAAGAGAGCGTTTTATATTGCCAACCATGGAGTCCTATCTAGAATCAATTGTCCGATTGTCTCCTGTCAGGTCTTTCTAGTGATTTACTAAGATCCTAAAAAAGATATTCGTCAAAGTTGTGGACATATAAAATTGCCATTGTTGTGCCTTTACAAAATCAGCTACTTTTGGAAGGATTTGCAGAAATCTCACTCATGTTATATTATTGTAAATAACATATTGCTAATTTTGATTACTTTGAAATAAAGAAGCACTGAAATGAAATTTTGGTCACAATTTCTAAATCTGTATCTATTTGCATATAACCTCATACTATGATATATTCGTCAAACAATAATTCCGAAATATTTTACGGGAATCACATCTAAAACTACCCTCCAGTGTACTTATGTAGTACTAAAGGACGTTTTCCCCAGAATTTTGTGCGGGAAGGAACGGTAACTTTTAGTTACAATATTTTATAATAAGTATTAGTATGAGCTCACAAAATGGCTAATAAAAATAGCATGCTTTTTGTTCGTTTATTAGTGCCTACTATGAAGAATGCAATTTACTTCATACACATTGCATAATTTAATGAATCTTATATATCATAAGTGTTTTGCGTGGAAAGTTATATCTAAGAGTTTGGAACCCCTGAACACAAGTCTAACGGCAGGCGGGGTTGAAATTACTTGGAAATTAAAAAGTATCTCCGAAAGATCAAAATTAACCGTGGTCGGTTACAATATCTGGACGAGACGCAAACAACTGTCGGTCGAGCGTGGTTTTGTATCCCCACCTGTAGTAAACAAACCCCTGTCAGCTCTAATGCGGGACCGGTGGTAATAGGGGATGATACAGGTGGGACCGGGGAACGCACAGGCGACGAGGTCAATTAATTGTACGCAAAGAAATAGCTATTGAGAATGCACGGTTTTACTTTGATTGGTTTAGAAACAGTTGCACTAGCCCCTAACCCTAACCTCTCACCCTCTGACCCCTAATCCTGAAGCATAGCCCCTAGCCATAACCCATAGCCCCGTACCCTAACCCTTAGCCCCATTTTCGACAGTATTGTGTCCATCTGGTGTGGCTTCCAAACCGCATATTACCCAACTGCCAAATAAATTAAAAATAGATAGTTTGTGCATTTTTCTATAATATATGCTTGGCCTAATGAGGACGCCAAGAGTAAAAGAATCAAATTATGCTAATTAAGTAGTCATTTCCATCAAGTGCGGTCCTTACGGGAAACCAGAAGGAAACGCACTCAGAATTCCGCGTCCTAATCTGACTAAAATACCTTTGAATTATGCCGCATATTAGTCATTAGGCAAACTCCACTTAGGCAATATTTCCTTACCAAAAGATATCTTTTAACAATTTTGCCGAACGATTCACGAAATACGCAGCTGCTGCAGAGGCATGCGCAGATATTTGTTTGCCGGAAACTTACTACCGATTATTTCGGTCCGTTTACAACCGTCGTAAAATTGCCCAAAGATGAGTGCCCAATTGTTTGTGCTTAGCTATTGCAGCACACACAGCAATTATAAAAGTTATGAAAGATATGGGCTGTATTAATTATAAGTAAAACACCGTACGTCCATTCTACATTTACTAACGTATGCTAGTTAAGTGAAAATTGTAAGAACATCGGGAAGTGAATTTTGAGTTAATTGCATATTTCAAGTAGATATATTCGAAAAATTTGCGCATATTCCACATTTCTGTCTTAAAGAAGGTAAGACGAAATTGCACTAAACGTCGCACACCTTCTCCAAAATTATCATATAAACATTCCGGCAGTTAAAATGGTCTGGTCGTGCGCAAAAATAAACAGACCACTTACGCATTCATTTTCACATGCATTTTCACATGTGCATTATTGCTGACAGACGCTTTCACGAAAATTGAAATGACGACCGTTAAGGCTTACTGAATAACTGCCTGTCGATTATGTAGGGTACGACGCCACCAGGCCATCGGATAGCTTGGATGGGCACAGCAGCTCGAGAACTTCTTTTCAAACCGCTTCTGTCAGATTCAGACGTCTGATTTTTGTCTTCATTTGTTGCGCTGCCGTGAGATAGTGGAAGAAGTATGAACACCAGTAAAAGGCCTTTGATCTTCCCCAGCTTGCGCGGATCCATGCGTCCTATAAGAATAGAAATTATGCATTAGGTCATACCTTCGGTGAACAAGTAGGACGTTCTAAATCCACTATTGTCTTTTACGTTATGTTGGTGCATCTAGAGGTTTTATTTTCAATAACTAATCCCTACCAAATGCTTACTCTGTAATAACACAGCGATTTCTAATTCAAAGCGATACGGACACGTGTTCTAGTGGTAACGCGCGGAAAATTTCCTTACTTCTCTACGAGGAACTGGATACCAAATGTCATTTTAAAGACGCACGTTAATAGAATTTTGCGCAGATATGGTTCAACTCGAAGAATGTGTTTTATGTTTGTGTTAATAAGTTTGCCATCCTTAGTGAAGGCATCGGAAACGCCTTTAGTTTTGCGGAAGGCAAACTTGAATTGGTAATGTTTAAATGGAATTTCTCATCGCAGTCGTAAAACAGTTTCACAGAACCCACCGAAACATTTATGTTATAGCCAATCTCAGTGACGGCCCAGACCTGCCTTTCCAGGCCAATGGGTTTCCCGTAAACTAGAGATATTTTAAACTCATAATACAGTAAGAAAAATATAGTCATGCGTTGTAAAGTCAAAACCACGATTCACTAAATAAAATGTAATCACCTATAGGCCTTGCATTAGCCAACGGGCATCAACTTACTGTACGCGAAACAAATTAAATCCCCTCTTTTCGTTTCTTAAGCAAACGAACTAAAATGTATGTATCAGTAAAATGTAATTGAAGTATCAAGTCGCCAATGGTTGTTTCACTGTTTCCCATCGGCAGGTTCTGACGGTAACTGACTGACTGCTGGTCTTTCATTAAGTAGAAAATTCTTATAGCAAATCAAATGCATCAAGAATACAACCTAGTTTGTCGGAAAGCAGATTCAGTGGTGTCAAGTGTCTCGTCCACTCAGCGTTATCGGCCAACCACATTTTAATCTCAATTCAGAATACGCAAGGCTCTAACTATGCGTTAGGTTTTCATCCCAATCAACTTCTTATCGCTAGAGTTAGAGGTTAACACGCAGTCTGGTGCATTCTAAAGTATTCAGGATATCATGAACATGACATAGCTGATGTACGTTGATTTCGGGACGAGAAATAAACTTCACGTTTATGGTGTTGAAGATGGTAGCGTCAAAGAAAAATCGAATGAACCCATTGCTTCGCGCAGTCAAGTGAGCGCCGCCCCACGTGACGCAAATTTACTGAAATAAATTCCCCGAATCTCCATTTTAAAACAGTTTCAGACACAGAAACGGGGCTTTGTTTGCGTGTGCCCTCAATCAAATGCACATTTCCTTTTGTCTTTCACATATCTCCAGAACGCCGTTTCCTGTTTAGGTTAAGCTGTTTTCATTGACTGCTGATCAGGTGATGTTTTTCACCAAAACACGAAAGCCACAGCCAAGCAGGTAATAAACACAGACATTGATAAACAGACCTCTTAAAATGCCTGTCAATGCGTGATGCAAGGCCAAAGTAGGGCTCAATTCTAGGACGGAAACGACTGAAAACAGTCTCGAAATAGTGTCGACGCCTGGTTAGTTTTAATCTTTTATGTTCCATTCACGACAGCTCGACCGTCGTTACCGACGGTGTATACCGCGTGCCCAACAGCAGTTTGTTTGGAGGGAGAGGGACTTGTGCGTGAATTGGTCTAATATTCATTAGAGACTGCGTGGCACCTACTGCAGTCTCTCCATTTTCACCCCCAGACCCTGCGTCAGGACCGAAGGCAGGAGAAGGTACAAGCGGTTGGCGCTCCGCGAGCCTGCACCTATGTATGTCGTCACACTTTCAATGTATGGAATTTGTTATGAGCGCGCAGCTCAATAGCGCGTGCCGCACACTGATCTGGCCCCCGTGTGTTCCCACTGCTTAAAAACTAAGGGCCGATCATAAGTTATTCCATACGAACGTGAACACTTATGACCATTTCTATCCTTTCATCTGGACATTCGTCGAGGTCAGAGCTTCACGCTTGACCGAAATAATCGTGTCAGACTAAAAACCCACTTAAATAAGTATAGTATGTATTCTTTGTATGCCACAGGTGCTTGGGGGGCTTCACTCGATCCTTACCGGTAGTTGTAGTAACGGTGACAGTCAAACTGATTTTCCTAAGGAAAACTAAGATTTGCATGACCAAATATCCCAAAAGAGTCCTTCGTTCATCATATTACCCATATCCGGGCGCAAGCCAAGTGGTGAAAATGTTACCCAGATGACGCTATATTTGCTTATAGTTTTGGAACATTTGCTTGGTTTGTGAGACCATCACGTACGATTATTTTAAAAAATTCGAGAGGAATTAGTAAACATTTGTGTTTTATTCAATTCCAACCAACATTTAACCTCAAAAACCACCCTACTTTTGCAAAAAAAGAAGCACGCAAGGTTCCTATTCATTTCAGTTATTGATTTGAAAATATCGTATCCGAGTTGCGTAGGTTAATCCTTCGACGGTTGGTGTGAATATTTGCCTCAACATTTTTATACAATTTAAGGAAATAAGGGAATCTGTTTTATTTCCTGCGTTTAGATGTGGCTTTATGGTCACAGGGCGACTACATACGTCGCCACATTTTACGTTAATCTGCTTGTCCTACGTGTCTGTTGATGGAAAACAAAGTAAAAAGGTGAGAAAGCCTGACTAATATTTAGAAAAATCAGTAATTGTCGTAGTCGCCTAGCATTTAAGATTAATTCTACATAAATGTTCTCGAAATAACAGACATAAGCAAAGCATTAATTTTAAGTTTATATAACCACAGACCTGCTAATTCGATTAAAATTTGATTTAATTGAAGCAAATACAAAGGCCGCAGTTTGTTTGCAGGAAAAAGTGAAGATTTCCTCTAAATGTAGTTCGTTTACACTGGTAATATGCTAACAATAAGGCACAGACTACAACTTACTTGGAGGCGTTTTGCTCTGCCTTTAAAGGCCAATGGATACGTTTAGCGTTCGTGCATAGCGGACAGTCTGAAGGACTTTCAAGTCGACTTTTATTTGTGTTTAAACCCTACTGTGGGCCAATACGAGTGCGTGAAAAGAACAGGTTTTTTGAGACACCTAATTCCAGGGTGTTGCCGTGTATGTCACCAAATTCACTCTAGTGACTGTCCGTTTATACGCCAAAAGTATAAACTATGCCTGTTTTATGAACCTCCGCAGCTGTGAACTATGTTCGAGATGGCAAGCACACGGTTTACACTTCAGGTTTTGAAAAAAATAAAGGAGGTAGGGTAGGTATTAGGTTCGTTCGGGAATATGTTTATTTCCTGAAAGAACACATCAACGCACGGTTGTTCTCATGACGTTTTCTGCCAAAAAGTGCATTTGATCGGTTTATCAGATATGATAAAGGCACAGGTCGTCAACTGGAGATTCGTTTTTTTATGTAAAAGTAGGATAGTTGTGTTACTTTAATATTCTCAAATAGTCTCACACTTCGATTCAAAAAAATAAATCCAGAAGACGAGAAGTTCTGGTCAAAAGTGTGGAACAGTGATTTTTATCTCTCATGGACGCAAGACCTTAGACTCATATGTCAGCTCAAATACCGGGATTTTCATTTGAACAGACGCAAAAGGGTGTGAGGCACCCGCGTCTAAGAATGCAAATATGAAGCTGCTAATTTAAACCGTTTCCCGAAAAAAAACTGGCGGGCGTGGCATTTATCCTCGCTCATGCATTACGGGAATTTGACATTAGGAGGATAAAATGGGCATTCGTAATCAAAAGATATGTTGTAGTATTTATGGAAAAACATTTAAAAAAGGCAGCTAAGTATACTCATTTAAAATTCAACTCAAACCAGCATGCAATGTTCAACGCCAAGCTCTCTTCTCAATTAGATTACGCTATCAACAAATTCTATCCCCTCTGCACCATCGCACATTTCATCAATTTGGGGTTAGGGTTAAACTCACGACATGGAATCGGTACCGCCTGTAATGTTGAGTTGGGTTCCTGGTCCATATTTCCATATCCGACCTATTAGTCAAGCGGTTTAGTAGCGGGCAGAGCTAACGCCCGTCCCATCACTCCGTCCGCTTCATTTCGGAAGGTCCCTAAACTCATTTCTCTTCAATACTGAATTATAAACAATTGTGTTTTCAGTAACTCGCCCGACTTTAAGGCTCAATATGCTTATTTGTAATAAAACTGCGTATTAATCCAATCTGCACTAGTAAATTAAATTATTTGTTATTTTCAACCAAACTAGAGGGCTGTGTTAAAGAAGAGGATGTGACCAATGCAACAAGAAGTTTATTATCCATGGAATGAATCGACACTTGAGGGCCAGTATCTCTCATTCTCACCGCCACTGCGCGTTCAGACATGCGCGTCCGGAGAAATCCCCAGTATCTCCGATGTAGTTGCTCTGTCCGCAACTGCAACAGGTCCACTAAATGACTCCATAGCAGCGGGTCTTTCGGCTTCATGACTTGGCGCCTAATGGTTGCTTCCGGCTTGTGGGCGACCACCGCTCAAAGTGCAGTAAGCTGGCGACTGACGGCTTCCGAGATGTTTCTCAATTACAGAAGCGCTCACCAAAATTAAAGACCAGTCGGATTTGGTTTCTGGTTTCGTCCGCATACGCTACGGTTAACAAACTCGCGGGGGTAGGCAGTGACTCGCTGTTGGCTCTCATCGGCTGTGTTGCATTTTGTCTTCTCCCTTCACTTCTTAAAGTGAATAAAATTGAAAAATATTGCTAGCAGTAGATAGAACATACTCCTGTCAGATATGGGAATATAGTGATCAATTGGTAAAACGACGTTACCGACAAAGGCAATGATAATTGGAATGGCGTTTCCAGCTTGTTGGTCGCCACCAGCCAGAAGAAGTGTCTAATTCCAGCGACGTGACGCATAGACATATTCCCTTATAATAAAAAATATCATCACATCAAGTGTTTTGTAAGTCCTTAAAAGGGATGAATCATGTTATTCAATTATGTGTGCATGAAATTATGGGCAGGTTACAAGAACTGATCAGGTCTTGGCCACATATGACTGTAGTTTATGTTCGAGCTGTGTATAATCACCTAAACGTGATGTCATTCCCAAAACATCAGTGGTAATTCGACTTTCAAGACCGTAATTGAAGCTATATATAAGATATTAATTTGAGGAGATCTACAAAAAAGCAAGTACACGCATAATCTTATGCGTTACCACCATACCTTGTGCATTTTGCTCTCGGTTTACCCACTCAACGAAATAACACCAACTAGTTAGAAGAACATGAATAAATATCTTCTCTGCATTCATAGTGTCAAAAGAAAAGGATTGTGACACTGTTACATGCATATACATATAATGACGAATTTCCCCTGCAGAAGTGAACTTCATTGTACCACAATTACTCCAGCACTGCTTTTGGCGCAAGCACCTACGTTTTTACTCTCTTATTTAAATACGAAAGCATTCTAATCGAGATTACTAGGAGGTGACTTCTAAATATAACCGAACATCGACCATTGGGTATTTGTAAGATAAAAACAGTTACGTGCATCTTAAATACCACTGCGCACGAGTACTTCAGTTTAATGGGCCTCTAGGAATACATATGGTGCCGTACACCATCGAATAATGGGCTGTAATATAAATGACTAAAAGTCAATTTGTTGGAACATCGCATCACACAGGTCTATACAACTTTAGCAAAATTCCAGGTTTTTTTTAAAGTATTTAAGATCCCCATATGTTTTAACTGGGCAGGCGCATAGTAGCTACCCGTTCCTTTTCGTCGACCTTATGCAAAGGTGCCGTTACAGGCACATATAGTAGCATTATAAATTAAATGTATTTATATCCACTAAGTACCACCTTTTAGGAAATATTTTATTCAAAACCCTGACCAAGTACTCCACCCATATGTCTGAAGACATGGCGTGTTCCAGGCCGACCAGACTAGCACAACGATCTTTATTCACAATCATCTATAACGAGTCGCATGTAGTCGTGCATACACTGAATACTCCACTCACGAATAAAACTCTCATTGTTGGTGTCTGCTCACTCCGGATTGGCCGAGATTCCTTCGAGTTCATGCATTCCGACAAGCCTTGCATTAATCGGCGTGTTGGGTTGGATGCCACGCTTAGGAATTTTAGGTGTAAATGGCGTGGACGTCAGCCAATCTAAATAGCGGAATACTAATTATTGACACAAACTTAACAGACGTCGTGCATTTCAAGCAAGTTTAGGAAGTTAACCAACTTATCAAACTGCCTTAAGTACTTAAGCGAAGGCCTAAACGTAAGCTGGATTACTGGTGTAGGCAATGTACGTGATCACATTTGTTACCTTCATATGTCTAGACAAAGTGTTGACGCCTGTTCTAGTGGTGTAAATAGAAAGGGCGAACTCGGTGCAGCTCAAGTGAGAAGAAAGTCTGATCGGGATATCAGGAGTGAGTTAGAAAGACCTCTTTGGGCCATCCGATTCCCACGAACACTTCAAATGATGCATACTGGCAAGAGCGTGAAAAATCATATGGACAAGCCGACCTCCAGGGGGACTGCTTTATCTCTTTTCTCCACATACATGCATAATAAGGCGGCACACGCTTTCACCAACCAGGGCAGAGAGATGCTCAGCACCTTGCGTCCTGAGCCTTGATCTAAAGCCATTGCGGCCAAGGGCGCAGCGACCAATGCTGATTTATGAAGGAATACTTACAGACAGAGAGAGGGGATGACTGAGATGGCAATTCCTGGCTTATTAGCCGTCATCAACAACACATATCCTAATCCTACTTTGTACCATCTGCGACTCAAACCCGAATAATTTAGCTAATGAGTGGTAAGTCTAACGTCCTATCATTCCATCGGACGCCTGTTACCCCGTCGCCTGCGTTCGGGACTGATCTGTATCGTGGGAAGCGCGCATGCCATTGCTTCAATGGGCTCAAGCAAGAGCTCACGCAGACAGTGGTCTAACGACCGGTAGTGATGAACGAATAAATACCAAAAAGGAAAGATAGTGAAATGGCAGTTTTAATCGAAACAAAAACAAGAGTGAATTTACCGAGGTGATCACATTTGGTAAAATCTTAAACACCTCGGTACAGTAACTGAATATTAAAGTGGGTGGGCCAACTCATTAAATGACAACCGAAATCCCGAAATGCGTTTTCGTTTCGAAAGGCGTAATTAATTATGGTTATAAAACTAATCATTCGCTTACCTTAGGATGCTGGCTTTCGGTCGACCATCTTTCCGGCTACATGCATGTAAAATGACTAGTTAAGTATTATGCGTTTTTCTAATCGATTTTAGTTGACGATAAAATTCAACTACATTTTATGGAAAGCATGCAGAAAACAATTATTCTTTTTCACTTTCGGTGGGCAGTTGCGTCTTCTTTCAGTTTGATGCTCGAAAGGGGATATAATTCGTCCTGCATTTACCAATGTGGCTTGTAAAGTTAACAATATGGCTCCAATCCACGGCTAAATTTTCTAAACCCCATGTGGTCTTCTATTAATAGCGTAGAGAAATGTATGATTTTCCGTTCGCGGAAATATACACCCTATCGTTTGGAAACTCTGAATACAAGTGTAACAGCAGGTCGGGTTCAGAATTATTCGAGAATTTAAAGAGTTTTGAAAACCAAATTATACGCTTCCCTCAAGTATAAAACTGAAAGAAGACACGATTGTTTACCGGGTGCGTAAAAGAGTGAATATTTGTACGGCTGTTTTCTACGATATATAATTTACGTTTAAAGGGTATCAAAAATCAATGATAAAAATGCATGCTACTTAAGGGGTCATATTTTAAAGAGTATAGCTTTGCCTGCAGCAGGGAAAAAGTTCGTTCGAAAGCCAGCATGCTGTGGAAACGGAATTATTGTAGAATTATGATGCATGATGATTAGTATAACAACCATTATTAATTAATACTTTCGAAACAATAACGCAATTCGGAATTTCGGTTGACATTTCCTGAGTTTGAAGCATTTGTTCCCGGGTATGAAATGAAACCATCATGTACAGCAGAATTTATTTGGGCCAATAAATTTCGTGACGGCTTTTCAGCTTCAGTCCGTCTCTGCATAACATAGGTAACGAATGAAGGCGACTCTCCCCCAAACTACTACGGGATCTGCTGGTACTGTGTACCAAAGATGTTCAATTTCTGTTTAATGGGGAACTTTACAGACAAATTGACGGAGTCGCAATGGGCAGTCCACTCAGGTCAACCCTCGCCGACGTTAGTATGTGTTATGTAGAAGAAAAGGTGTCATCAAAATTAAACATTTTACAGGAGATACGTGGATGATATATTCACGATTGTTGACAACAAGGAAGACGCCTCCGACCTACTTTGCCTGATGAATAATCTGCATCCTAAAATTAAATTTACGATGGAAATGGAGCAGTTTAACAAGTTACCCTTCCTGGACGTCCTCATGTTTAGAAAGGATGATGGCTCAATAAGACGTTCCGTCTTCCACAAGATTACGTGGAAAGGGCAATACTTACATTTTAAAAGCTTTGCATCAATACAATGGAAACGTAATCTAGTGTATACTCTTTTTAAAAGAGCGTGAAATATTTGCTCCAGGGAGAACATAGTTACAGAAACTGACCGAATTAAAGAAGCCTTACTTAATCGTGGTTATCCTGCACGCTTCATTCAGAAGTACAGCAACCATTTGCGGCCAAAGTTGACGGAACTGTCCGTTCCGAAGAAGCCCGTTAAAATATGTCTACCTTTTAAGGGTGACAAGGTCTCAAACGCAGTCTAGCGACGCTTGAGGTTCAGTATAGAAAGAACGTACAACGCATCAGAGCTTATCTTCATCAGTTTCACAAAAAGCCTTCCAATTAACCGGGCAAAGGATGTCTTGCCAATGCACGCCACCCCAAATTGTGTGTATGAATTCACATGCACTTGCGGATGCAGGTATATTGGGCGAACGCAAAGGCAACTGGCAACCAGGGCCGCTGAGCATTTGCCTAATTGGCTTTTTAAACAGGAAAACAAAACCCCCCGTTCGTCTATAACGAAACGCCTGTTAGATAGCGGTCATGTTGTCGACCCTAAAGCATCTTTTCAGGTACTTGACCGAGCGCATACAACTGAAACCTTGCGTTTTTTGGAAGCAGCTTTCATGCGGAGGGAGAAACCAGACCTGTGCAAGCAGTTAGATCATGTGATCAGTCTGCAATTGCCCTGGTAATCTCACGCCTCAAGTTATCCTTGACTGTGATTTGCTGTTAACATTTCGTCGCCCTCCTTCCTATATAATGCTTATGTGGACGTCTTATCTGATTATTCATTGCCTTGAACCTTGACCTTGCTCTTATGCACTGCCGTTCTGTACAAATTCATACTGCTGTGCGCTTTCATTCGTTACCTATGTTATGCAGGGACGGGCTGCAGTTGAAAAGCCGTCACGAAATTTATTGGCCCCAATAAATTCTGCTGTACATGCTTGCCTTCATTTCCTGAGTTAACTCACCTACTGTAGAAAGATAAACTGTTCAAACGGAAGACGGCTTAGAGGGACAAAACGTGATAGGTGAATAAAAAGATGGAATGTTGATATGATATGACGGTGGGCATGGTGAGAGTGGAAGGAAGTTGTCTAGGTAAACGAGTTTAAGTAACAGCGAATAATCTTAAATAATAAATACGACTGCACAGCACGCCACAGTAGTCGATCATGTAAGGAAGGGAATAAAGTGAGAGGAGAGTGACCGATGTTATTACAGTCATCGACCATAACCATGTAAATGTGGGACCGATCGGGTGATCCGGCAGCTCACAGAGTTTTGGCCTTCTCCTCCACCTTCCTTCCCAGAAACAATGCACTCATACACTACATGCATCAATCATCAAGCTTAGATGGCACATAGAAGTTCTTCTTAAAAAGAGGCGGTGCAAACAATGAGCAGGGATGCCGGAAAAATAGACGTCAACAGAGTCTCAGATGTTCCCAGAAGAAACATACAATAGTCGGTTTAGTAGTTAACATTTGTCGTGTACGTCAAATACGACCGACGAAATAATGGTAAACAAGTCCAAAAGATATATAGAAAAGAGATTTTATATTTCCCATTGAAAGGCCTAAAGACGTAGTTCAGGAAACAGGGTGACAGATTGCGTAACCATGTACATATGTAGATAGAGGGGAAGTAATGTTGGAAAATGGAGCAAAGTGTACTCCGTAAATTTTCGATACTATTTCCCCAAGCCGTTTTCCAACAGGGGACAAATGTGCAACAGTCAAAGCAGGCAAAATTCATTAAAAGTGAGGAACGTGCATCCCCAGGTGGCATAACAAAAGAAACGGAGGCGTTCAGCGGGAGAGATGCAGTGGAGGTCCTCCGACCAGCCTTGAACAAAGTACAACTCAACTTCCTTCACAGATGCCTTGTCAAGTATGTTATGCCAAAATGCCTCTCCTGTAAGCCTCTCGTCAACACGGAACTGGCTAGACAAACGATGTTCCGCCATAGCAGGCGAATGACTGGGGTACTGCTTCAAGATTGCCACCTACGGCTAAGGAACTACGCACACAATGCTAAAAACCTCAGGATACTTTTTACACGTCGCTATGGTAAACTGACCGCCACAACATTGAAGAACACCTTAATATTATTGCGACGAAAGGAACGTGCTAACGGAGATGCAGGCTTATCGGGAAAGTCCATGGCCCTGCAGATCGTACAAGTCCAGAAAAATGAACAAACCTTATTACACAACCTCTTGTCGAAACATCTTAATGTGACTCAAAGAAAAGTTCTACAACTTGGATCCGACTTTAACACAACTGACGCCGACACGGTTACTTTCGGTTCTTCTTTCGAATTGGTGCTACGTCAAACCACTGCAGCAGACGATGTAAAGGACCTCCTTCAACACCAAATCTTCTCACGTCTCATGTCGCCTCGAAAAACCCATTCGCTGCTAAGAGATGAACAATAGGCCCTAAGGAAATAAATGCGGGCGACGAAATAGTTATTCCGCCTGCTGACAAAGGCCAGTCAACCGTTGTCCTTGACAAGGTAGATTACCAAAACAAAGCTCTTACGTTCCCCTCTGACCTGGCGTCCTACAAAGTCAGCGATGTCACCAGTCTAAAGTCCCTACTGGCGAAAGTTAATAGAACTCTGGCTCGACCAAAGGATGGAAAAGTCATCACCGTCAAAGATTGGTATATGGAAAGGCCCACTGAAACATCGACGGCGAGATTCTGCGATCTTCGAAAGGCACACAGACAGATGTTCCTCTCCGACCAATCGTCTCACTCTGAGGCTCACCCACACATCTGGCTTGCAAAGTGGCTATTTCAGAAGCTAGAATTGGTAACAACGGGCTCGCAAATAGCAGTGCACTCAGCAGAACAATTCCTTGACAAAATAATGACTGTTAGGATCGAACCAAATGAAAGAATGGTGTCATCTGATGTCGTATCACTCCTAACGTCCATATCACAGGTCCTTGCGGTCGAGACGCTCAGTGTTATGCCACATTAAAATTACGATAAGGGCGATAGCCTGCCTACAGCTCAGGATCTCATAGAACTCGTGGGAACTGCGTCAGGACATTTTCACCTTCAAAGGGACCACATACATGGGCAAATTATGCACACTCCAATGGGTTCACCAATCTGCGGGCTCATTGCCGAGGGGGTTCTGCAAACACTTGAGAAAGAACTAATCCAGGAGAGCAAACTCCAGTTTTGGGTGCGCTATGTTGATGATACCTTCGTTATCATCGATTAGGATAGAATTAACTACTACGAAGAACTGCTGAGCTCAGTCATTCACGATCTACACCTCCCGATGGAAGAGGAAGTGGAGAACAAACTTCTATTCTTGTATGTTCTTGTCTGACGTCAACCAAACGACAAAATGGTAACGTCAGTTGACTTACATCGAGGACATATTTAACGATGCCGTTGAATATATTCCTAGTAAAAACATTTCCAAAGGCACTGTGTAGCCGTGTGTGGGCTATGCCAACCTTATCACCTGCAACACGTAAACTATTGTTGTTGATGCGGTTATTGTTATCCTTTAGGGCCAGACCTTAACAGCCTTCAGAATTATTGGTTTTCAAATATACTGGCTCCGAGTTTGTTGGGCTTACGTTTGCCATGGCGGCTCTGGGCCTTGCTTTGATAATCGACTTTGTCAATAAAGACTGTGCACCGACTACTGCCACTATAGAGGCGTCAAATTTCAAACCCATCAGTGTTCTAAATCAGTTCCTCAATTTTGCACTTGGAATTTAAAGGCTACAAACGTTAAAACCATCCGCTAGATTCCAGAAAAGGCGACTCTTCATCCACTTACCTCTGTACTGCAGTAAGGATAAGCAGCCCAACTGCGAATTGACCCATTTATTCTGATCTAACAGATATTTCCCGGGATTTGTAGGATGCAATTCGTATGCAACAGTACCCGGCCCCAGTAGCATATGTGAAAAACGGAAACCGAACATGGTAGTATGCTACATCTGAGTCGAATTAACATTCACACTACTCACGAGCCAACTTCTTCATCTGGTGCATTATTATTACGAGTCGAATATCGTATCCAACCGAATAGTACTATGCACTGCTTGCTGTCCACTAGCTCTTCTTGCCTGTATGTTGGCAAAACAGGTCTATGTTCTTGGGCGTGTATTAATACGCACAGGCTGACTGCCTGTTAACGTAACCCTCTGACTCCCGTTTTTGAACAGACACTTGAGCACGTAAACTGTTTGGACAAGTGAGTCGGCGAAACTGACACTCAACAATGTGTTGGCGCCTTATACTCCAACAGTTCGACTGTCTAATTCGACGATACCCACTGTGTGCTCAACAGCAGGGTGATAGTGGGGACTGTGAATTTCGCATGACGGATTTTATACTGATAGTATACTTACGCAGAATCTACCACACTTTCCCCTCCCCCACCTGTACCTCGAGTCAACGCACAGTCAAGAAGGCCAGAGGCGGGAGACTGCGCTGGTGGCTGACTCAACGACATCCCGCACCTAGGCGTACCACCGCACCTCCTGGTCCACAACAATCACTGGCCAGATTTTAATACGACAGGAGGACGGGGTAGGCAGCATGGATTCCAACCAGCGCGGAATGAGGCGCCAACTAACGTGCCGACACACTTCTAATTTTGGCCTTTGTTATGGGTGCGCATCCCTGATGACGCCTGCTAGACTTCGATTTAGCTCCTGTGATGGTCCAGTGCATCTACCGCTTGGCCCCGTTTTAGGCACAAAGGCACCCCAAGGAGAATACTGTAAACATCTAGGTGAACCTTCATGCGCCCTAAGAATGCCTGTCAATTTCCGCACGAACACCGAAAAATGGCCTATAAAGCATACTTCATTTATATTTATTTCCACCTCGGTGACCGTTACCACGCACTGTGAACCAAAGACGATTGCTCCAGATCCGGCCGCTCTCCACTTTTCATTGGACTTTATCCGATCATTCTCACCAAATTTTACCATATGTAGACGTCTGCACAGTTTTTTGCAACCTCCTTAACAATCTCTCTCCCAGTGTCCGAAAGTCACCCATTACGTCCACATCTTCTGACAACAGTTCGTGAATAACAAGTCATAAACGACATCCTAACACGCTGAATGTTTTATAGGAGCATATATCCCATGACCGAGGAAACAGTTAAAATGAGTCTTTCACCAAAGTAAACATTTCAAAACGATTGAACCGCACCCTTAAAAAGTGGGACTACATGCACCAGACGTATTCTGCGTAAAATGATGGTCGATCATGGATATCTAGTACAATATCCACGCTCTCCCAGGTACCTACACCGCCCGCTCCGATCTTCACAAGAACCTAAAATTCAAAACAATGCGTTCAGGTGCTTACATTTAGAGCAGAATATGTTTGCACTTGTCCTGTTTTTAGCTCTTTCTATTGAGGACCTAACCCGTTAGAGTAATATTGCCCAAGACACCAGTCGGTGGATAATTTTCCAGTATTTCGTTTCCTGAGGTATGCACTATGAACAATTAAAACAGTTCATTAGTAGCCTTCTCGAAATTCCATCAGACAAATTAGTTGAATATACTACTGCGCAAGCGTTGGCTTTCTATATAATGTGAGGCATTAACCGCGAAGAAACATTTTTACAACTGTTCGGTCTTATACAGATTTCAAAAGTATATGTACAAGTGCATTACGTGAAAAAAGAAGATAGTCTTTCAGTTAGATGAAAACATACTAATCTCTATGACGTTTCCTGCGCGTCTGTGTACGAGCAGTCCTTACCCGGTTAGGGAATAAAGGCGAAACGGATCCGTTATCACCTACCGCTGACAGACGAAATCATAAAACTATACATCAGCTACTCTGAAAAAGCCGTACACTGACTTGAGCAATTTCGGCCAAACCAAGGTCTTGTGATGTATATGGCTAATAAACTAAAGTCTTTAACTAAGAAGGGCAAAAACCACTTTAAAGAACCAAAATGGATAACATCGCGATCAAACAGGCAGATACAAAGATCACCCTGAAGTAGCGTTTGGTCAAATCCAAGTGGCAGCACAAGCCCAGATTCTGTTTGAAAACCAGTGGTAGTGCAAACCACATTTTGCTTCCTGGACGAAATATCTCTCTTCGAAAATTAATGAGACAAATGACTTCTTCAAGGCAGTTGTTTCCATGCTGGGTTAAAATCGCTGTTCGCGCTTTTGGTCCCCCCGCCAAAACACCATCGACAAAAGTCATCTTCATGAATTCAGTCCTTGAGCATGTAAAGAATTACAACTGAAGAAGACCGAATACCCGATATGAGCGATATTTGTCCGTTGCAACCAACACATCTGAATATCTGACGATTGGCAGAATAATCGCCAATTTTAAGCAAATACAGAACATTGACACCAGTTATCCCCTAACAAAACGCCGTCTTGTGCATCAACAATTTAAAATACACCGCGGGACCCCAACAGAAAAGATGTGACCAATGTCGTTTTAGTGAGCTCTCCTTCGTGAACGGATGTCCAAACACTTATGAGAGCAGAGCAAACGTCCGACTGGCACTCGACAGTCAACAGAACGGTGTTCTGAGCATCCAAGAGTCTTCTTCGTTGTCACCCATTTTGATAAGGCCGTCTGTTGACGGCCAAAGGAGCCCTTGGCGTTCATGAATCCGGGACCCACAGACACAATTCCACTGCGGACAATGCAACCGAAACATCCAGTGATATTCATTGGAATCTTGTGTCTGCGTCAGACATCCGTCTCAGAGGAGTGGGTTGCGATCACCTAGAGTAAGTAGTCCGACTCACCCGTAGGAACAGTAGGCGAGTTCACATAGAGACCAGATTAGAGTGCTTAACTTGCAGCGCACGAACTGGCCATGCATTTTAGGTCAAAGAACGACCATTCCGGGTTGAGTTACTTAAAAAAGCAGAATGACTTCTACTCGATGCATTAAAAAGACTAACGTTTAGCAACTAAGACTACGGCCCACATAATATCCCCTATTCTGGCTGAATATCCAAGAATGATGTTTATAAAGCAAAGCGCACTTTTATCTTTCTCATTTGAGATTGACGTTCAGTGAACAAAACATTTTCCCCACCGCATGTTAGAGGTTTACTGCAGCTCAACCTTTATGAGAAACAAAGATGCAAGTCTATGGTAAGAGCATAGTAGTTATTGTTGGGTCCACTCAGAGGTACCTAGCACAACACGAAAACATGGTAGCAAATGGAAAGTAGTCAAAAATGACTGCTACATACAGCCCAGTGGCCTCATTAAAATTTCAATTATTTAACGGCAACAATCAATTTGCCCTGGAGATCTTCTATCCTGCGCTCAGGATGTCCTTCATGTAAAAGGTCATTACTGTGTAAATGAGCTGGACCAGAGCGGATCTGAGACTGGCCCACAACACGTGTTTTATCAGGCTGTGCAGAGTCCACCTTCACAAATTATTACTGCCTTACATGGAAGACGTGTAATAGCACGACTGGACGTAGACCTACACGTCGTCTCGGTCACTACATCCGATTGCATCTGCTTGACAGGCTCGCAGAGTGGACTGCTGCATACGAGAGAGGAATGACTGACTCCGTTCTGTCACAGGAGCCAGGACGTTGAGGGGGGGAGGGAGAGCGCGTCAGACTCTGCAAAAGACTTCTCTACTCTAAGCTAAATACTGCGAAAGGCACTTTAGCCGGTTATTTAATGTAGTAGGCTTGAAATCGAGGTTGCTTAAAGCGCCAATTGGATCTGGAAAATGTCTCAATTTAGGGTAAGTGGATACTATACTAAACGCACAGGTACTAGCCAAAAGCCGATACAAGTGTGTTTTACCGGTATGCTGCCGCTGCATGACACAGTTGCGAAGGTTTTGGCTCAGCAGTGAGTCCCTAAGTATTGCCTGTCTGAATTCTCGTAGGTGCTCTAAATTAGAAAATGTTCCCTTTTAATGTCCTCAAAATGTAACCGCAAACTTCGAGTGGATCAGTGTATTCTAGGATAAAAGGATTAAAAAGAAATTTGGATGTATTAGTATTTCTGCCGAAGTCCATCAATCATAGTGATAAAACGCGTAACATACCTAAACTGCCGAGAGACAGCTAGCAGTATAATTCAGGGTAAGGGGACACCAAACAATCCTAGAGCTTATAGACCTAGAAAATTATATACTCCAAGTTCGCAGTTTATACCTGAGGAAGCTATAAAGCAACAAACCATTAGAGGTTAGCTGCATGTAAAAGCTGTTGGATAGGTATCGCAGGAGGTCTAAGGCCGGAGGTATTTATCGGCGTATTCTGAACGTAATTTTCAGTCACACATTATTGCCTATTTTATATATTCTTAGATTAGATGATTATTCGGTCATTAGATGACAGGAATAACACGAGTGCTCACCCATAGTTTGCTGACGCAGCCTCTGATTCATCAGGGCAGAATTGAGTAGTGAGAGTAGAAATTAATATCGCCGACAGCAAATGAATACTATAAATGGAATAATTACAAAAGGCAAACGGATGATGAGGTGGCGAGCATGCGTAGCTTCCGACAAATTCTCCTCTGGGCAGTACAGTTATATGGGAAAGGGTAGAAACAAAAAGTCTCAGTGATCAGAGAACGCGATTCAAGTTTGTCCTAGGACACAGGCAGGGTGTAGGTGTGTGGGAGGTGTGTTCTAAGACAAACTTTAAACGATTTCTCTTATCACTGACAGGTATTTGCTTCTACCCTCTTCCCATAAAATTGCAGAGTGCGTGACCTATCTCATGAAATGTTGGCTGAAATTCTGAAATGCGTTTTCGATTAGGAAGAAATACTTGGTCTCAGTTCTAATACTGCTTATCTTGTGGCATACTTTGATAACATTTCGGACTTGGCAGGATGTCGCCTTTGAAATGCACTTCTCTTCAATCTCCTGTTGAGAGCGTGCCCGGTAAAAAATGACTACATAAGTAGCATGCATTTTTCCCATTGATTTTCGATGGTTTTGGAAATTCAAATATATTTTATAGAAACCACAAGCAAAAATGTGCTTTCTTTTAGTCAATCAATAGAGAATCACGTCTTCCTTATATTTTATACTTAAGGAAGGAGTATAATTAGGTTTTAAAAAAGTTTCTAATTATGGGACTTTTTAAGACCGCGAAATGTCCATTCACATAGCATCGTACCTGGCCGTTTACCACTGCTCCTTAGGAAATGTACAACATGGTCCGCATCCATTGCAAAACGTTATGGACTCTGCATAATATCTCTTTTATGACATAGAAAAATATGAGATTTTCTTTACGCGGAACGCATGCACCTTGTAGAGTGTAATCACTAAGCGCTAATGCAACGAATGATCAGGCTCCGAATTTTTCGGCAATTAGAAAACTTTTTTAAAACCTAATTATACTCCTTCCTTAAGTATAAAATATAAAGAAGACGTGATTCTCTATTGACTGACTAAAAGAAAGCACATTTTTTGTGGTTTCTACAAAACATATTTGAATTTGCAAGACCATCGAAAATTAATGGGAAAAATGCATGCTACTTATGTAGTCATTTTTTACCGGGCATGCTTTCTACAGGAGATTAAAAAGACGTGCAGTTCAAAGGCGACATCCTGCCAAGTCCGAAATGTTATAAACGTATGCCACAAGATAAGCAGTATTAGAACTGCGACCAAGTATTTCTTCCTAATCGATAACGCATTTCAGAATTTCAGCCAACATTTCATGAGATAGGTAACGCACTGTACTACCCCGAAGAAAATGTATAGAAAGCTACGTATGCCCGCCACCTCGTCTTCTATTTACTGCTGTGGGAACTGTCGCAGCTTTAAACCTAAAATTAATTGCTCGAAATCTTACCTCGTATTCTTTTCAGAACATTTGTCGCATGATTTGGCGCAGTTCGCGGCCATCCAAATTGGGTTTTTCTGACATTCGCCCCTTTTTGCCCAGACTATGCATTGGTTCGAATAAGCATCGTTATTTTTGCAGACTGCCGAATTGTCTGTAGTCTCATCCGTCGAGTCACCGCATCGACCGCATGATTTAGCGCAGTTTGCAGCCATCCAAATTGGGTTTTTCTGACATTCGCCACTTGCTGCCCAGCCTATGCATTCTTTCGGAAAAGCGTAGGTATCTCTGCAGTCTGCCGAATTGTCTGTAGTCTCATCCGTCGAGTCACCGCATCGACCGCATGATTTTGCGCAGTTTGTAGCCATCCAAATTGGGTTTTTCTGACATTCGCCCCTTGCGGCCCAGCCAATGCATTCTTTTGGAAAAGCGTAGGTATCTCTGCAGGCTGCCGAATTGTCTGTAGTCTCGTCCGTCGAGTCAGTGCAGACACCGCAGCTCTTGGGACACGTACGTTCCATATACTTGCGATTTTTCGTGCACTGTTTAGTTTTGTACCATAGAGGGCACTTTGCGTGTAAATCCTTACAGCTAAAAGTAAATAAGATGGAAATCCAAAAGAAAACTGCTTGACATCGAAGTGATACCTGACAAGATTTGGTAGTTTTCTATGAATGCAAAGACGGTCAGGATTCCTATTTAAGTTATTTTTGAGAATTTTCCTAAGCATACTTCCCACGAGTAATTTAAATGTTGGTATAAAACGCTTGGAACAAAGCATTTACTCTTGAACATCACCAACGTAATTAACAAATACCTTTGCAAATCTGCTAATCGGTTGGCAAGTTGCTTGAAACTCTGTATTTTCGGTAAAAAACGAGAGCAGTTACGTAACTCGTATTTAAAAGCAATGGTTTGTTATGCAATACATGATAAAACTGTGCAGTCAGGCTTACTTAAGCACAAACGTAAAGAAACTGCTCCTCAACTCTATTAAACTTCGAATAATATCATCTGGTTTTGGTTTCATATCTTGAAATAATTTGCAATTATTTGGCCAAATGCACACGTTTATGGCTATTTTCCGTCTTTTCGACGCAATATTTCAAAAGTGCCATGCCCATGATCTATTAAAGCAACTCGCAAACTTTTTGGCTTCAACTGCTATTTGTGCGCCAACAGAATCTGAATACATCTTTCCTGGAGATCTTCTGCCCTGTATTCACGGCCTTCTTCATGTAAAAGGTCATTACTGTGTAAATGCGTTGGACCATGGCGGAACTCAGACTGGTCCACGACACGTGTCTTATCAGGCTGTGCAGAGTCCGCCCTCAGCCATTATTACTTCCGTACATGGAAGAAGCGTAATAGCACGACTAGACGTAGACCCACATGTCGTGTCAGTCAGTACACCCAACTACATTACCAGCTGCTTGACAGAATCGGAAAGTGAACTGCTGCATACGAGAGAGGTATGACTGAGGCCGACACTGGGGAATCCTTCCTCACGTCACACCAGCGTATTTTTTACTACAATAGCTATGACGCCCTCGGACCCATTAGGACGTCCTGAGAGTCGTGGCCGGAAAGACATCAACTCACGGGATTACACTGTCGCTCTCAGGACTGAGAGTCAGGCTTTTATGGTTCCTACTAGATGTGGCCGTTATGGCATTGTGGCTAATGTGAGATCAAGGCTAACCTCACGAAAGTCTGTTACGTTCTGTTGAAACTAGATCGGGTTCGACAGTCGTAGGTGGGCTGTTAAGCCTTTCCAGTCACTGCACTCGAGCCCATCTTTGCCCGTCTTGACTCCGTCCTGTCACAGGAGACAGGTAGGCGGGAGAGGAGAGAGTGCGTCAGACGCTGCGAAAGACTCCTACATTCTAAACTTAATCCTGCGCAAGGCACTAATGTCCGTCATTTAATTTACTAGATTTAAAAACGAGGTTGCTTAAAGCGCTAGTTACATCTGATAAACGATGGTTTTAGGGTAAGTGGATACCATACTCTCAACATAGGTACTAGCCAAAAGCTCAAACATGCGTGTTTCACCGATATTCCGCACCTGCCTGACACAGCTGCGATGGGCTCAGCTCATCAGTGGTCCCCTCAGCATTCCCCGCTTGCTTTCTGGTAAATATTGCAATATGGAACTTGTCGCTTTTAATTTCTTCTGAAATTAACTGCGAACTTGGAATAGATCAGTGGGTCTATATGCTCGTGGTCAGTATGATATCCCCTTAGACTAAAGTATGCTACTAGCTGCCTGTTTGCAGTTAATGAATATTTTGCGTTTACCCGCCGTACATGATGGACCTAGGCCCAAATATCCATGCATAAAATCTTCTGTCTGAGCTGATAGACATAGAATAACTACTCCAAGTTTACAGCGAATTTCTTAGGAAATGAAAAAGAAACAATATCTTAGTTGGCGTATCTAGCGGAAAGCAGATAAGGAATGCTAGCGGGCCGACTGATGAGCCGAAACCCTCGCAGATGTGTTATGAAATGGCAGAATATCAGCAAAGCACGCGTGTATGCACATTTGGCTAGCACCTGTGCTGTTAACATAGTATCCCATTTATTTAAAGTATACTACTAGCGCACTGTTGGCATTTAAGTAATATTATGCGGTTATCCGCTGTGGCTGATGGAACTCGGCACAAATATGCATACATATATAATTCAGCCTGAACCTATAGACCTAGAGTGAACTGATCTACATTTGCAGTTAATTTCTGAGGAAAAAAACGATGATTACATCGCTGTCTGCAAAATCTCTTGGAACGGTATCACATCCGGTCAAAGTACGGGATTTCTTGGCGGCGTTTTCTGAACGTTTTCGAATATGGGAGTTTTCGCAGCCTTAAACCTAAAAGTAATTGCTCGAAATCTTACCTCGTATTCTTTCCAGAACATTTGCCGCATGATTTGGCGCAGTTCGCGGCCATCCAAATTGGGTTTTTCTGACATTCGCCCCTTTTTGCCCAGACTATGCATTGGTTCGAATAAGCATCGTTATTTTTGCAGACTGCCGAATTGTCTGTAGTCTCATCCGTCGAGTCACCGCATCGACCGCATGATTTGGCGCAGTTTGCAGCCATCCAAATTGGGTTTTTCTGACATTCGCCCCTTGCTGCCCAGCCAATGCATTCTTTTGGAAAAGCGTAGGTATCTTTGCAGGCTGCAGAATTGTCTGTAGTCTCATCCGTCGAGTCACCGCATCGACCGCATGATTTTGCGCAGTTTTTAGCCATCCAAATTGGGTTTTTTTGACATTCGCCCCTTGCTGCCCATTGTTGGCAATCGGCCGTTATAATGTATAAATCTCTACATTTTGTCTCGTCCGTCGTATCATTGCAGACACCGCAGCTCTTGGGACACGTATTTTCCATATACTTGCGATTTTTTGTGCACTGTTTCGCCTTCTTCCATTCAGAGCATTTATCGTGGAAATCATCGCATCTGAAAGTAAATAAGATGGAAATCCTTAAATATTCCTTGACATCGAGTTGCTGTCTGACATGATTTCGTATTTTTGCTTTGAATTCCAAGTTATATTGTTTCTTAAACAACGTTTTGTTCTGAATCATTATAAATTTGTGTAATGAATCTCACTTGTATGTTACCGTAGGTAACTCCACTCTCAAATCTGATAATTCTTGACAAATCTCATTTTTTTTCGCTTTCATACCCTTAAATGATTCGGTAACCATTTGGCAGGATGCACAAGTTTACGCCGATTTTGGCCTTTCTGCGCAATTTGTCAGTTATTCCTAACCAAATCTCTTGCCTAGCTGACAGTGATGATTACTTAGTTAACCTTACGAGCTTGCCTCACACCCATTCCAAACAATTGAAAATTAAACACCATGTTCCCGTCGTTTTATTGTTTTGAGAGCACGGTAAAAGGGCAGAACTGTTGATTTTTTTGTTTTGGGATGTTTTCTGCTGCTCTTACAGCCAAAAACGGAATTTGAAGAATATTAAGTTACATTTTGGATTGCCTGATGGCCCATAAACTTTCTTATAAATTGTATTGCATAACTAAGCATGTGAAAATCACGTTAGTATAATTGAAAATGTTTTTCGAGTCCTTTCGATGCTGATAAGAGTAGTCAGGCCAGGCCTAAAGGGAACTGCTAACTGTAGTGCCTTGTGCTCTGCGTCTGTGAACACGTTTTACGCCTGGGATATTGGAGAATTATAGAAGCACACCTCTAAATGCCCTCCTTATGTGTTGATTTCTTCTTCTTTGTAGACTACAAGAAATCAACAATGTTGGATAGTTGTACATAGAATGTGTAAAAAAACCTTCATACACGCGAATTGCATATATACTAAGAAGAAAAGTACCGTAAACTTAAGTTGCAATTGTCGCGCACCGAGTTGCCGCAGTCGTATTTTGGCCACACCGAGCTAAATTCACAATACCGACTGCTTATCTATTTTCGTACTCAGATACTGTCTTCTCTTAGTGATGAACTGACTTTCTCTCTATAGTGCCTTATTGTGACCCTTTAACAGTCTGCTTAATGTTTTAGACAGCGATTGCCAGTCCCGGCAAATAATATTGCTAGGTAAATTGTTACAAACAACCGAAGCATTACCCAATGTTATGTATGCAAAGAAACGTAGATAGCGGTTGTAAGCACTTTGAACTTACTTTCGCTTCGGTTTTTTTATTTCGGCATATGATTTTTTGTAACAAAATCCACACGTGTCGCGACAGTTGATAGTCATGTAGCTTTTTCTTCTAATGCAGTCCATTTGTTTCTCCAGTGTTCTACATTCAGTTTTGCTCAGATGATCCTTACAGCGCCGCTTCGAGAAAACTTTGAATAGGGAGTGTATATTGATTTAGGAACTTATAGAAATTTCAATACTAAACGACATTTTATTTTCTAAAATGAAATATCAGACGGGTTACTGATATCTTTCACTATTGCAATTCGCGGGCATCTGCATGGATCTCTTATTTCATTTTTCAAAAATGGGTATTCATGCTTGTGTCCAGTTCTACGACATTCCTTTTTAGCTTAGTCTGTGACTTTCTAACAATCATATTCAATTATAAAGGAAGCACTGTTGGCGGAAGAAAAGAAGGCCAATAGCCCTGTCGCGTCTTGGCAAATTCCTTTTCTATGATGAGTCAAGTAGTCGCGCGAAAAAGATTTGTAGAGCACTTGTGTTCTTGTCCAAGACAGATGCAAAATATCTTGTTTTTTAAAGCAGTTTATTGTGGGAGCATATACAACGACGACTTATCAACTGAACTCGTTCACTCGAGGATTATGTTGATAAAATATATGGTTGGATATCAGTGTCGCAACACTCCGTTACTGATGCTAGTATTATTGCAGTTAGTTATCCCTACTGTAAGCGATGGTAGAGTAGCATTGGCAGCCGTGGTGGCGGTGGTAGTAGTAGTACTAATAGTAGGATTATTAGTAGTAGTCGCCGTATCAGTGGTGGTGGACGGGGGAAAATCTTTTCTTCAGTGTTGCAACACTGTATTCCCGCCAGTGGTAGTAGTATTAGTAGTAACAGCGGTAGTAGTGGTAGTAGTCCGCTCGTAAGACAGGCTGCTGGGGGAATAGACAATTCTAAGTGTTGCGACACTGTATTCCCGCCAAATATATATGTTAATTTGCGGTAATGTAAATGTTCTAGAAGTACCCTTTAGGAGAGTCAAAGGTTTTCAATGAAATGCGTGCGAGGGCGTTTTTGCGGAAGCAGTTGCGCAAAAGTTTTCTTAAACCAAATAGCTACCTGAGATTGCATAATCTTATATTAGCCATTCTACGAAGAATGCTACTGAGATAGTTTTAGACGAATGCCTATTTCTTTTTGAATAAATACATTATACACCCTGCCTAAAGTTAGATAATGAAATTGTCCATTGGGTTTGTTAAAATAAAAGGACATTTCAAAACCAAAACCTAAGCAAAATGAATATGTGGCATTCATGGAACCTTAGAAATACGAATAGAGCTACTCTGTTTTGCCCTTTTGAACTGTTCCAGTAAACAAATCTTCCGCTCAAGATCAAAGAAGGTTCACGCGAAAAGCCATAGGAATGGGGCTCTTACGTCTTAATCTCATTTTTCCCCTGACCGTTCGACCGTTTTGTCCGACGATGTCCACCGTGTGTTCCACATCAATGTGAGAGCATCCACGGTGACTTGCGCATGAATTAGTTGAAAGTCAGAGAAGACCCGTGCAACATCTACCGCACTCTCTCCTCCCCGCATGGACCCTGTGTCAAGACATAGTCGAAAGACCGGAAGTGAGGGAAGGTGCAAGTGGATTGAGCGCACTTGCCTTTCGAGTTACTGATACGCATGCCTGATTTCGCTCCCTCATTTTTTGTTTACGATCGGCTATGGTAATTCCGTTTAGCTATGTGGTCAGAACAGAGCATGTAACCATGGAGCACTTTTATATGTGCTCTAGTATCTTCTATTTAGAAACAAGCAGGTTTAGGAGGAATCTATTTTTCCGAACACGCTTATAGGCGTGAAAGCAAAACACCGTGTCAGTTTTGCCGTAAAATATGGGGGATGCTTGTAGCTTACCTGAAGGATCTTGACACTTGCAGTTCTTGTCAACAAAGCCCGGTGATGAACAGGTCGGTGGCTTTTTGCATTGTTCTGAGATTTTGGTTAACAAAACAAAGAGCAGCACAGGAGTCAGTCATAGATAGACTGACATATCAATTACTCAGAGAAAAAAGCAGAGGGCCCACTGAAAACCCTGACTGCTCATTTGCTTTTTTTCCAATGTTCATTATTCCTACTGGTTAATTAGAAAACGTTTGCCAATATAAGCGAAGAGCGACGACTTTAAAGACGCTGACACGCGAAATTAATGCTACGTTGTTGGCCTTGGAGAACTCAGGTGCAAAAACACCGACCGACAGACGCATGGCGAGACCCCAAGATGCGGCTTTGGCCCGATTCTACGGCCTCCCTAAGGTGCACAAAGACGGCGCTCCTCTCCGACCCATCGTGTCGCTCAAAGGGACTCCAACGTACGGACTGGCGAAGTGGCTGTTCCGGCGTCTCAAGTTCCTGACCGCTGAGTCAGACACCACGGTCTCTTCGTCAGCACAATTCCTGGAGAAACTCAAAGGGGTAAGCATCCATCCAAATTAGGTCATGGTATCTTTTGATGTTACATCCCTTTTTACTTCTATTCCCCAGGACCTGGCGATCGAGACAATTGAACTGCTACTACAAAGCAAATACAATGAAACGGAGAACCGTCTTGGACACGCCCAAATCCTCCAGCTCCTGAAGCTCTGTCTCAGGACGTACTTCACGTTCGACGGGACAATCTACGAACAGGTGAAGGGCACACCAATGGGTTCGCCGATTTCGGGATTCATCGCCGAGGCGGTCCTGCAACGGTTAGAGTCGCTGGTCTTCCAACACCACAGACCGAAATTCTGGGGCCGGTATGTGGATGATACCTTCGTCGTCATCGAACGGGATCAGGTGTTGACATTCCAAGAATATCTCAACGCCGTCTTACCGGACATTCAATTTACGATGGAGAAGGAAGAGAACAACCAGCTGGCCTTCCTGTATGTCCTCGTATGCCGCAAGGATTGTGGTGGACTAAAGACCAAAGTGTTTAGGAAAGCGACAAATACGATGCAAGTACTGAACTTCAACAGTAACCACCCAATCAGCCACAAACGCAGTTGTGTAAGGACGCTCTATCGGCGTGTCGAAACGCACTGCAGTGAGCCGGAAGACAAAATTGCAGAACTACAATACCTCCGACGGGTCTTCAAAGCCAATGGCTACCCGCGCAACTTCGTCGACCGGTGCATACGCAAAAGGGACGAAAGGCCTAACCGCACGGACACCAAGTCTTGGCGGACACTTCCGTATGTCAAGAACGTTTCGGAAGCTGTCGGCCGCCTTCTCGCACCACCTGGGGTTGGAGTGGCACACAGACCGGAGGTAACCATCAGGCGTCTGATCATGAAACCGAAAGACCCAATGCCACGGCTAGAAACGTCTGGAGTCGTTTATCGGATCTGGTGCAGTTGCGGACAAAGCAACTACGTCGGAGAAACCGGAAGACAGCTCCGAACGAGAATGGCCGAACACGCGGCAGCGGTGCGCAGAAATGACGCGAGCTCTCAAGTTGCGGCCCATTCGACGAGATCCGGCCGCAAATTTAAATTCGATGAGGCCGAAATTCTCGCAAGAGGTGACAACCGAGTGAGCCGGGAGCTACTGGAATCATGGTTTACTGGCCCCCAGTCCATCAACAAGTGCAACGACCTTCCCATTCAATACAGCGTGCTGAGACTTCGTCTAGGCGGAGTAATTGGCCACGCGGGGAGCGCACTGGTGAACACTCTTCCCAACGCCCGGGTCAACGCGTCAGATGGTCGAGCAATCATCACGCGAACATTCAACGCACGTGATGAAATTGCAGCAATTATCGACTCGAATGTCGGCCATCAAGCAATGATCACACCAAGTGCGACAGTCCCGGATGAAGGGGGAAGCCGTGAACGTTCATAGGTATGCGGTAGCATGGCTGCTGCATCCTATAAATACCGCAGCCCCTTGTGCAACAATCACCCGTTTCTGCTCTTTTGTCTCTGATGATGGATTCGAGTAGGAATCCGAAACGTCAGGCTAATAAAGCTCTTGTCCCGGCGATCGTGTCTCCTTCTCCTAGAAAACGTTTGTTTGAACATAAACAACTAAGTTACATATCTGTCAATGAAGAATTAAATGCATATATTCCGTGACGCAATCACATCCATTTTTGAAACCGCACCAACTTTGGAACTAAGACTATAGAACTGAACCTTAATTAACAGTGCGTTTAAAATATGCATACAAAGGGCTCCTACCCTCTTCTTAATTCACACCCTAACTCTGTGCCGAGTATTTGCCATGAAGCATATGTTTTCAGTACCTGAATACACGTTTCACTCTTAACGTTTGCTGTGAAAACCAATAAAAATTAAATGTCACAAAACCTCACTAAGAGAAACAAAACAAGAAACCACGTACTTTCACATTTATAATATTTATTTATTGCTCTGGCGTCCCAGAACGATATGTCCTTTGAAGAGACATCCTTCAAAACATGTCGAATGGCTGGGTTCTTCACGGTGAGTGGTGACTTATCGACGTTAGCCGAGAAGGCCTGCAAAATTAAAATTTTTGAAGGCGTGAATGAGTTAACAGAAACCATCAACACGATTTCCGGTTTACTTTTCGACTGAAATCTTACAATTCTTATCCAAAGTTCAGGGTTCATATGCTATAGCCGCAGTTTAAGGTTTTAATAATTGTTCGAGTTAGGCCATGGTTAGAATACATTACCATATCAGTTACTGTCTATTAGTTGCCGGAAAGTGCATCAAAATCCCATCCGTGTTCTACTCGACTGCCTGGACATGTGTCTATAGAAAGTACTTCTTTCAGAAAGGCAAATCAGATTTCGGAAACGCCATGAAACCGCAAACCTGACTTTGCGGCTCTACAATGCAGAAATGCCAAGAAGTTAGAACCAAACTCTAAACCAGCTTCGTCGCTTTGGGGAAGGCTTTGGAGAGAATAAATTGTGATGGATTCTTGAAAAGTGTATCGAAATCGGTATGATCTGGGTGGCTAATTCAAATGTTAAGACAACTTCATGACGGAATGATGGCTTGCGTCGCGGACAACGGGACAATTTTTAAACTATGCACGATTATTAATGGGCGAGGCGGGGATACGTTCTTGCTCTTACCCTCTTCAGTCTCCTGTTCTCCGCCACGCTGATGGACGCCTATATCTACGAGCGGCTTCGGATGGATATCAATTACGAGACAGACGGAAAACGGTTTAGATTCCGTCGGCGTAGATGTCTTTGGGTGGGGAGCGGGGGTGGGATCGTTGGCAGCGTCCTCAACATACTGTTCGCGAACAACTAAGCACTAAACATCACAACGCAATAGGACATGCAGTGTAGTGTAGGACTATTCACCATCCACTGTTCCAATTTTCATCCAACCACCACCGCCACGAAGAGGACACTGATCCTGCGTCAACCAGAACCAAATGATAATTGAGTTCAATACTTGAGTCGAAATCGATACTTGAGTCGGTATGATACTTGAGTCAATTTGAGTCGGGTAACTTTGGAGTGCTATTTCAGGAAATACTAAGATTGAAAATGAAATCGTAGGTCGAATTTCTTAAACCAGCCAAGTTTTCGATGGTCAAAGCCCTCCGTCTGACACCGTCACGATATCCTACTCAACAGAAATCTAACGATGTGTAGGCCTGTTGTCCTGAAAGCGCACTTGTACGGGTCGGAAACGTCGACTGTTTATGAAGACCCAGTAAGCAGACTCAAACGTTTTCATTTCTGCAGCTTACGAAGAACACTAAGTGTTAACTGACAGAAAAGGATCCGAGGCACACAGGCCCTAGAAAGAGTCGGCGTTCTCGAAATGCAGAGCGCGTTTGGGGCGGAAACAATTGGCTGGAGCGGCCACACCGGGAGGATGGACGACTAGTGACTGCCCAAGCGGCTTTTCTAAGGCAACGCCGTGGAGGATAAAAGTGTCATTGCAAAGACACTTTTAAGAACTTATGCAAGTATCTGCAATTCATCCACGAGACCTGCGGGGACCTAATTTAAGATCGATATGCATGGCACGCTGTCTAAAAGACTGAAGAAACACTGTCACTGGCTGCTGCCAAAGCAAATAGAAAATCCTCAAAAAATCAAGTGTTACCGAGCAATGATACCAGCACTCAAACGTTGCCATGATGTCCACGCTGTCGATGGACGCCACGGGCGTTGATCAGCCTCACTGGACATTTGCAGATCCAGTGCAACGTCAAAACGATAAACCCGCTTCTACTCTCACTACACGCCACCGCCGCCACCACCACCACCACCACCACTGCGACCACAACCACTAACAATACCAAGAAGAACAGTCATACCGACCTAGAAAACATCACCGCCTCCAACAATTTGAATTCACACATTCTCACACTTTATCATTACGCATTAGTCTAATCGAATACTTGCGAACCCACCGCAGAGGGTCGAAAAAACAGTACCTGTAGACCCCTAATGTCATCTCGACCGTCGCGAACAAACATGTACACAGTGTGTCTTAGGGAATAGTTGCTCCAACATACGCCCGTCATGTACTTCTCATCTCGTTTTTCGAAGACGTTCGTACATTGCATGTGTCAAATTGGCCATGTGCGTATCCGTGACAGTGGAGTCCACCGCAGTGATAGCATTTGAAAACTCCCCAACCATCAGCAAATCAACCTACAATACCATCAGCGTTGAAACCACTAATAGCATCGTTTCATTGCCAGTCCAGTAGCCACAGTTCCAACCTGTCCTTACTACCGTCGCAATCTGCATCATACATCGGCCTGATTGTACACTTACGGATCCATCGCATCGAGGCCGGTTAACCGGTTTCACAAATCCCAATATGCACTCGTCGCACCCGTCCCACATGCAGCCATTGCCCAAAGAAAATTCCACCGTCTCATGGGTCTACTCGCCACACGCACCTTCATGGAAACTTGCGGTAAAACAAGCCAGACGCAATCCAGCCAGAGCATACACGAAACACGAACCAACCTCATAAAAACCGACGCACACAGAGAACATGCTGTATTCACGTTATTGGGAAGCATGTTATTTGATGCAACCTGGGTGTCTGACCCGGTAGAATGTGACACTCATAAACGGACTCTTAAGAGATTTTTCAGTCACTGTGCCTCCTGATCTCAGCACCAGATGACTAACAAACTTGAACAGTTAGCTGATACAAGAGGGAGGAGCGATATAGTAGAGCAGACATTGGAAAATCAGCTGCACAACACACCTGCACATTCCTCAGCATAACAAATCAGATGCACTAAGAAACTGTTACGATGGGATAACAGTTGTGGCTTGACGGGATGTCAGCTGGCTGCATAAGTGGATCTTCGTGCTCAGCATTAAGTGCGTATTGGGGTGACTCACTCGTGGTTTAGCTGTCAGAGTCGATGATTCCATGTACTCCTCAGTATAGTTGGCCAAGGGGCGGTGACTCGTGTGCATTTCCTCTTATAGTGCTAGTGGACTTGCGATGCACATACCACACTCTCTCCTCCCTCATTTGGGCCCAGTGTCATGGGTGAATCAAGCGGACCGGAAACTAGTATGGGCGCTGGTGGTCGTCACGGCTCAAACCCAAAACTAGGCATACAACCATACCTCCTCATCTACACTAGACGATCAACATTTCACACAAAAAGAAAGGAAGACGGCTAGGATCCCAGCAGAGTGGGATTGCAACTGATGTTATTCGTAGAGGGAGCCATTTCAGTGCGACTCTCAGTCCTCAGAGGAGGATTGGCTTGCCCTGTCAGGCGGCAGCGTTGGCGGACGCGCTGTTGGTAACCCTGAAGACAGAAGAGTTGTTGGGTGTGTTAGGCATGCTTGGTGTGTCGATGTTGCGGTGACTTCCGCACTCGGGGATAATTATGTGACTTAATAAACCCATGAGGTGAGTGAACGTGGGTGCACAATTTACATTGACCATGTCGTGTATGGCACGCGTAGACGGGCCGTTCTGCATTGTCAGCACGAGGCCGCCTTCGACCGTCCTGGTTGCCTTGCCCTCGGCCATGGGTGGAAGTGCGGCAGATATTGCGCGAGTCTGCTGTCACTATAAACCAATTCGCCCGCACATGTCTCCGGTGCTGCGCTCACTCCGTGAGGCGGCGCATGGTGGACGTCATCGCTCACGCGCATGTCATCATCGTTGGGCCCACCATGCTCTTGGGTACACGACGGACGTCGTCACGGATTACGGCAGAGCACCCATTACGGTCTTTTCATTGACCACTTTTCTAAATTTCAGCATTGTAAGGAGGTATGAAATGGCCAATTTTTTGAAGGATTTTTTGGTATTTTCCGAACCACGAATCTGTCCACTCTCGCTCATAAGCTTACGTATTTACCTCGTTCCCGCATAAATGTACTTGCCCGAAAAGAATTTACCAAAAGCACGCGCGTGCTTCGAAAATGGTCCTTGGAGAAGATTTAAATTTTGCACAATCATGAGCTATAGCGGAAACAAACAACTGAGCAACTTATCTAATTGGTGTGGATAAACGGCACTGACGTTTCTGTCGATGGTGCTGGAGCGCACATGTTATTTTTTCCCACAAGTACGTTTGCTTAATTAAAACCATTGTACAGAGTGATAAATACGTAGTGAGAAAGGCATCTACCAAAACTGCAAATATCAATTTTTAAGCACATTTTACGTACATCAGGTCCATAATGCATAATGGATTGTAGATCGTAGGGTGTTCCGAAGGTATTCAGCTCAGCCGCTTTCCTCTTTTCGTAGGCGCGCTGGTATTCATCTGCTACATCGTTCATATCAACATCCACAACTTCGTCTCTGTCGGATCTAACGTGTTCATGTTCCAAGCCAATGACATGTCCCAGTTCGTGCACATAAAGTCCATACTAGTCAGAAAAACATAAGCACAGCGATTTGCATTGACATGCGACAGAATGTAGAAATTGAACTCATAAACACCCGGATAGTTCGTCCTTTTTTAAAAACCAAGCCCATTGTTGAAATGAACTTCCGTGTCACGCGAACTGATCTTTTCGTTGTTTTGTTTGCAAAAGAAAATACCTTTAATTTCAAATCATGACTGTGGAACCTTAAGAGTCGTCGTCCCTCTAAGATGCTTTTACTTACACCCGCAATGTTCCAAAAGACGGTGTTTCTGCTAAAAGTGGCCTTTATTCTGTGGTTACTCTTATATTTAACGGTTCAAACAGACGTAATTGCACTAAATAAGAGACTAACGCTCATCTGCATGGCTTCCCAGAATAGGCGGGCTCTGAATATGATGCTATAGACCACGGACAGGCGAACGCATAATGGCCTACAATGTCACAAAGAAAATAATAAAAGGCGTAAACCTGCAAAAATGAGTTAAGAATTTGGTCCGTTGAACTATCCAATGCATAGGCCAGAGGCGCTTAACGTCCAAGTCCCTTCCGTTTTCCACCTTAAATCCACCCGAAATATGCCACTGTTTTTATAATCACCTGTACTTTTGCAAAAAATATAAAACGACAAATACATTTCCGCTTACATTTTTTACCGTTAATCAGCTGAAGTAACGTTTGGTTTTCCCTGACTAGGAATTTGTGCTGCAATAGTGGTGGTGGAAATTGCTGTGTGAGTCCTTATGTTTGATAGACGGGTCATTTGCTACTACGCTGATGAACGACGGACTACTGTCGACATAGACAGAATCGAATGACAGTATTTTAGCACCGAATTACATAATAACAAGAGAACTTGCAAACATTTTGCATCTAAAAAGGGACTGAATATTTCTTCAAGAAGAGTCTTATACAAAAATATTATATATTCAGCACCCGCAGGGTTATCGAAAGGCTTAAGTATTTCGGCCATTTCCCCGGCCTTCGCAATCCGTATCAATTTATTTTCACACTTTCCTTAAATTATGCTAGAAGCAAGCAATCTACCCAATGTACGGATCATATTTTGTGCTTTGCTACATATTTTGGACTAATAAGCTCGCTAGCTTGGACCACTTACGCTCGCCTTTCACTGTGGCATAAAGCCTACCTTGTAAGTAGTTCGAAAATGTGATCCCGTAATGCCCAGGTAAGCGATGAGCAAGTAACCAGCAACCCCAACTACAGGATCGGTTGTCATTTTAACTTATTTCTCCAAAATTAGGTTTTACCAGGTCCAGCTTGTAATTGGAGCCCTGGAAGTATTTAGTCTGGGCAGGGGGATACTGAGATGGAAATTGTGTGGGTACGAAGACGTTGAAAACTGTCCCTGGAGTTATACCAACATTGGAATTAGGGTATTTGCCTGTGTTTCATGAAGTTATGGTTGATACTCGTTGAATTTCACTGGTTTATTGGCATGTGGGTGGGGTAGTCCAGTGAAACTAATAACTGATCCCAGACTATGCCCTGGAAGCGGGAATAAGTCAAGCATGTCTTGCCGCGTAACAGCAACAAACCTGATCAAATGCCGCTTGCATTCTTTAAGATACTTCCGACAAAATATGGGAACTGTTCAGGTTAGATTAGGTTGTTGTAGTCATGAAAAAAGGTGAAACTGTGCCATGCGTTTGTCTGCACACAGTGACACCCAGAGATAAAAGGCCGTCTGCCCCCTAATTTGCGGTTAAGCAAGAAAACCACCAGCAGACCTGAATACACAATAGTGTTAATTGGTTAGAAGCCTTTTCGTCATTCCCCCCCCCCTTAAAATTAACTAATAAGTCACCAGAAGTGATGGTGTAGTCGGAATAGTGGTTGCACGGATAAGAGCATTGAAAATACCGAAGACAACGTAGCTAGCGCATGATGCAAAACGTCCTGTAAAAGATATTTGTATTCTGAGCGTCTGAAATTTCTTAAAAAACTATGAAGCCTCGTGTGGAACGAAACGGTGAGAATGCAAAAATAAGTCTTATATTTCGGGTAGCGTACCCATGCCACGATGAACAGGTCAAAAGCATTAAATAGAAATAGTGTGCTACTTATTTTGTCGAGGTAGCGAGATATAGGCAACATATGTGAGATTGCACGCGAAAACGTATAGGACACAGGAGGCGCTAAATTTCATCGGCCCAATTCATTAAGCACCAGAGCTAAATCAGGGTGAAAACTAACGGTTTTTATATACAGTAGGTGGGCTAACTCATGAAATCTCAACAGAAATCCTGAAATGCGTTTTCGTTTCGAAAAGATTACTTAAGTAGGGTTGTAAAACCAACCATCATACAGCATAATTCTATAATAATTCAGTTACCCCCGGACGCCAGCTTTCGAACAAACTTCTGTCCGGCTGCATCTGAAAACAATTCTCCGTGAGAAATGACAACTTATGAAGCATGCATTTTTCTCTTCGATTTTCGATGCCCTTAAAGATGCTATTATGTTTCATGGAAAGGATGCATAAAACTATTCATTCTACCGCTCAATCAGTAGGAACGTACGTCTTCCTTCAATTTTACAATAAAAGGAAGAGTTTAATTCGGTTTTAAAAAAGTTTCTTATTGTGAGATTTTTTAATACCATGAAATGGCCCTTCATGAAACGTCATGTCTCTGCATTTACCAAAGTGGCTTATAAAGTTAACAATGTGGCTCAAATCTACTGCTTAATTTTATGAACCTCATATGGCTTTCTTTTAATACCGCAGGGAAATATGTGGTTTTCCGTACGCGGAAATTATACGGCTTGTAGTTTGGGAATCCTGAATGCAAGTGTAACGGCAAGTCGGTTCAAAATTATTCAGGAATTGGAAAAGTTTTATATAACCAAATTATATCTTTCCTTCGAGTGTAAAATTGAAAGCAGATGTGATTTTCTACAGAGTGAGCAAAAGAATGAATATTTTCATGTAGGCTTTCCATAAAATATAATTAAATCTTTAAGGGCATCGAATATCAATGAAACAAATGCATGCTTTTAAAGTTGTCATTCCTCACGGAGTATGGTTTTTAGATGCAGCCGGCAAGAAGTTTGTTCGAAAACCGACGTCCGGGTGTAACTGAAGTATTATAGAAATTATGCTGTACGATGATTGGTTTTACAACCTTACTTTATTAATCTTTCCGAAACGAAAACGCATTTCCGAATTTCTGTTGAGATTTCATGAGTTAGCCCACCTACTGTACTTAAATATGTTCGTAGGAGGACGCTTTGTCCACTTATATCCTATCGAGACCAAGGCTTATATTTCAGAAGCGCACTATAGTCATGTCGTCAGCTGTTATAATTTTGGATATGATGCTCGTACTATAGAAAAGCGTGATGATATTGGTAAATTGCGTTTCCATGCGAGCACACAATGGTAAACTCCATATCCTGAAACGAGGATACGCACGCAACGCAGTACTTCTGTTTCGGCAGTCATCTATACTGCCATTGACGGACCGGCTGCGCATCATACCATTTCGAGCTTCCGCTGAATGGACATTCTTAAAATAATAGTTCCAAGGGTAACGTTGATGGCTGCTCGTTTGTGCCTGAAGCCGTCCAGTTACACCGCGAAAAGCATAAGTTATTTGAATGTTTTGCTGTGTACGTAACTCAGCTTCCCTTCGCTTGTTATGGTAACCGCACCTAATATCAACCCATTCCTCAATAGACGGGTCTACTTGTAGTTAAGGTGCCACATCCTACGTGGGAGTTTTGCTAAACGTGTAAATTTTATCAATATTTTTTGAAAAATGCGTCTGTTCGCTGTATCGAATTCCTCTCTCAGATAGACGAAAGTGCTGTAGGAACTTTCTAGTATTCGTGGAACTCATTGCGCAGGTTGAGGTGGTTGAGATCACGTCTCAGGTTTCATGTCTTCAGGATTCACATTACAATTGAATAATTTTATGCATAATTTTCTGCTGCCTCCTTTTTGGGTGGCACGAGAATCCGGCGGTTTTGTTTTAAAAGGTCCGTTCGTTCGCGTGGGCCTCGGAAACGGCTTTGGTCTTAAGGAATTATAATTAGTATTCTTTGTGGTCGCGTTTAGATTGAGATCTGCCAATATGGACGTGTGTTTCACAATGACTTCCAAGGCAAGTAGGTAGGTCGCATTTCGCAATGAGTATCACTTATTCTACCAATTTCTATCGCCATAGAAATGCATACATTTGTATAAGTATGTTTCCAATGTTTCTGAGCAGCTGCTATGTCAATATCAACAAATCAAGGCCCTTACAGCCTGTTGTGCGCTGGCAGTTCTCCGGTACGTGGTTCCCTACTGTTAAATGCGCTTGCAAACCCACTGGGTACACAGATCGTGTGTATGAGCGCTCAGTCATCCACGTCATTTCTGCCGTTGATTTGCTGGTCAAAATCCTGGTTGTGAACCAGGGGGTGTAGAGTGGTACGCCTAGGTGCGAGTCCGGCAATCCACCCGCGCCCTTCCCTGTCTCCGGTCGTAATATCTCGGCCTCAACACCGTATCCAGGTGAAGGAGGAGAAGAGAGTACGATGGATATTTCGTAAGTCTACATTCACCATAAACTAATTCACGTGAAAGTCACCGGGCCTACTTTACCTTGCTGTGGGGCACACGGTGGACCTTGTCGGATTGCAACGGTCAAACTATCATATGTCCGTTTATCTGTCGTGTCATGTTGCCGAAGTTTTGTTTTATTAGGCAGTGCAGCCTTGAATTTCACCGAGAGTTGCTCATTGCATGACCACCTCCATATCATCAATAGAAATAGTACGGAACGGTACGAGAAGAATTTATTCAGACTATTCAACTGGTTTTCAGGTTATCAAATAAAAACAAACACACTAGGCTGACAAAATGTGTGACTTCACTCTGATGGAAGGGTCATAGGGCTGTAATCCAATGCTAACTAGGTTTGCATACTCATGCTCACCCGACTGATGAATGCAAACATGCGCTTTCTACGACGATATTTTTCACTCCATTCTCCGCGTGTACTTAAACATTGTCTTCCTGAGGACAGATAATGAACTCCCAGGAGACTGCTGAAATTGGCTGGTGCTTAATGCTCCGCTATTAGAAATGACACCCATTTTCGTGGGGTGACTAGGCAGTGCTACATAACCCGTAACCGTGAGACTTTGACGCACTGGTTGTAGAGGTATATAAGGAGATTGTGACGATGATGAGTTTCGCGTTATTTAGATTATACCGGAGGCGAATTGCGCAATGCTGGTTTCACTTCCTCACTGCTCAATCCCTTCATGTCAAAACGATTGACAAGCGTATATGTAATAGCTGACCAATCATAGGGCCTTATCGATACCTGCCACTACGTGGCTGATAATCCACCCCTAAGTTAACCACGTTTATTATACAAAAATTCACTTGAGTCGTAGAAGAAATACGTTTGGCCCGTTACTGGGAGTCATTTACGCGATTTAGCCGCATTAGTAGCTATTAATTTGTGCTGGCATGTATAAGCAGGTTTTTGACCAGAAGAACGAGCTAAACACCTGTACGGTCGTAGCGGAAGTAGCCTGGCACTGTGTCGACACTGCTAACATCCGCTGTCTGTCTCAATAAATGTGGCCGTTTAGTTAGCAGTTTTGGCGTCTGTTCATGGCAAGTCAGGAGCCGTCTAGGCGGGTCAGTGCTTGAGCAAATCGGTAGGATATGTTAACCAGTAGTCTTTCGGGTAGTGGAGTACATTGATCGTGTTAATGCTAGATTGAATGGGAAGGCCTCCAACAAGGCCAGCTAGGGTCAGACGCTGCCAGCGTGGGCCAAAAGCACTTCAGTAATTTGCCACTATATCTTCGTCTAGTCCTCCTGCATACATTTGCCTCTGATGCTGGTTCCTGTCGTCTTTTCATCCGATCGACTATTCCGCCGATCCTACACAAGCGTTTTCCTGAAATCTTTTGGATTACGCTTAAATTGGGCCCTCAGCGCGTCTATGCTGAGCAGTTTTCCGTACCTTGCCTGAAAAAAACTTTTAGCAACATATTCACAGGAGCGTCTCGCAGGCAGACATTCATTTATCAGCTTACCGAAGTCAGCAGTCAACTGAGGTTGAAAATGCCCCGCTATAGCACAGTTAAGTAGTCCAATAATTATCAAATTTGCTTGACACTCCAGAATCCTTATATGACACTTCAACCGCAGTATCCTTATTTGCATTTTAGGTGAAACCTGTTCCAAAAATTCGATTGCTCTTGCCACATTTTTGCCCTTGAGCTGCGTAGAGTGCTGTCACAAAGACGGTAAAGCTCTTGTTCAGATTTTCCAGAAAACAATTTGCGATGGTTTCAAAGGGGATAGTATAGCTCCCTCGGAACCCGACTATCATCAAGTCATCCAATTTTGTACATCTTGGTATGATTTTTGCATATTTATGGGTTAATCTACAGCTGCGACGAGTAGTAACAATGACTTTGGGAAGCTTTAACTCCTTAGTTAGCGCCGGTGAATGTGTGACGACCTACACGGTGCGCCAACACAAGAGAAAAGGGGTTATGCAGTAAAGTCCTCTGACTGAAGTATTGACAATTTACTACATTTATAGGTGTCGCGGTAAAAATTTGTCGGACTCCTAATATTTGCTTCATTTTCTGTATCTGGGATCCTCTTAAATTTAGACGATATATGTGGAAAACTCTGAAATTTCACTTACAAATCTGCATCCGTGACTCGATAACATTAGGCGTTGTTCACCACTTATTCCACCAAATCCGATATAATCAGTGCTGCAGCTGAAAAATAACGCGAGAAATGTGGTAGTAAATTATGCCTGAAATTGTGTGTAAGTTATTGTCAATTCATCTCCACAGTCTACATACGTGGCTTGTTATTTCACGAAGATGTGTAAGAAATATGATATCGTCCTCCAAATCATAATGCAATAATTATAAAGCCACGTCCTTCTAAATCTAACGCGTTATAAATTTTTTTTCCCACCTAAATAGCAAGAATCTTGGAATGTTGTACTTAAAGGAGAAGAATGTGTCTAAAAGCGGTTTAAACATAAATCTTTAAATTTCTCCTTTCTTTATATAACTACTGTTATTTCACATTCGCAGAAAATTAATGGCAAATTCCCTTGTTCTCAGCAAGCGCAGTTTATTGGTGTAACTTAACGCAATTTTCTGAGTGAACTTTCACTGAAATATCAATGTGCATCGGTGGGATTCGGGCTATATTCCATCTTTCACAGTAGTGCAACGCAAAGTAGACAATATGTTTTGTATGTGGACACTTCAGGAAACACTCATTAATATACACTTCTGGGCCTACTGGAACACCATACATTTGCGTATCGTTGTATTTGGAATGTGTCTGATGACTTTTGCCACCCAGATTGCGTAAATGTCGGGAATTCTTGACATCTAATTCTGGGCCCGGTAATCTCTGCGTTTTCATGCCTTTCTCAGATGTTTAAATACTGTAAATTCGATTTCTATGCTTGGTTTAGTTTTTATGTTACCAGACTACCCATTTACTTTACTGGACTAACCGAAACCAATTCATTGAACTCTTAAAATATCAATTATATTTTCTGGCTTTCAATGTAATTTGAAGAGCAACTGTTCCGGACTCTGCTTGTTACAATTGTTCTGCTTCGTTAATCAGACGAAGCTAGTGAAGAATAAAGATGAATGAAGAACAGTTTAAAATTCAACGGTGCAAAAGGATTCTTAATGCGTGGTGCATTGCGAGGACTATCTTAAACATGAAATTTTGCCAATTTTTTCTGGACCTATGTTTTCTGGACCTAGATTTGCAAGGAATGGCCAATAGTTCTTATCTTCCCATTGCACGTTGTTAGAAACACCCGCCTCTCTATCAAACATAAGGGTAGATTTTACTTAGCAGAACTAAACCTTGTTTACAGTTGAGTCCTAGACATGTAATTTAGTCGGTATACCACTGCCTTATGCGCAACCAATCTAATCTTATCCATCATCGTCATTTTCCCGAAATTAATTTAGCTTAGGGTAGGACGGATAACTCCTATGTTGGTACTATTTACACCTAGACCCATACCGTGACAGCACTCTTCAGAAAAGAGTTTAAAAATATTTCCATACAGTGCTTTTTTAGAAAAAAACAGCAACTTTTCATATACGGATTGGCAGCTAACAAACATCTTGCGAAAACATTGGACCTCTTAAGCTGTTACCCACAATACTTTTTTCGCAGAGCGCGAGAGCAGGCTGTTTTTTGTTTATCCTACATAACTCCCGCGTCCGTGTCCATGCCTTCCAGTTTTTATATGCCGGCAAGGGCTTCAGCCAACATGTGCGGTTATTTTTTTCTTAAGTGGCGATATTTCACAGTATCTATTTGAGTGTGCGTTGGATTAAGACCGCAGCCCCGGATTCCTTCAAAGCATCGGAAGTAGAGAATTCATATGAGGTAATTATTGTGGGGAAATTTAAAATTATTTTGAAATAGAGCGAAAATAGTAAATATGACTAATATAAGCGGCAACATTTCAGATACATCCGAATGGAAATGAATTAATTAATTAATTAGTCGTTGCAAACAAAAGTAGTTTAGCGCAGACTTTAGGCAAAAATTAATATAATCCTGTGCGGATAGCGGACTTGGGCTTTGCTTGGTTTTGCACATAAACCCCTTAATATAAGGCAGGTTTTAAGACCACTGTTTTTTGCTTTCCAAATCATCGTCTATTTAATCAAAGAAACTCGTGAATAGACATTTCATCCAGAATTTTGAAAATGAACATGCCTGAACCCTGCTACTGCAGGATCATTTTTGCTGGGTTTGTCTCTAAATGTCTACAAAATGCTTTGGCTATTGGCGAATTTTCACGATGGGCATAGCTTTAAAATCATGAGTTGACAATTCCAAAAGAAACATGTTATTCGGTGCATTATTAGTGTTCACGCCGACCTCACCCCTAATCTATATATTCTATCAGTTGGTTTATCGCTCGGGTAGTCAGCTGGTCTCCGGAGTAAAAGCGACACTCAGCGCATTTTTCGTACTATACACAAACTGAAGAGCTCAAGACCATAACGGTGAGACAAAAGCCGTAGTTTCTAAGACTGGCAACTGACGATTTAATTCGGACCCCGCAGTCAGCCCAGTGTGTGTTTGTGTGGAGTGGCCGACTGGTGGACTGAGAGTCATACAGAAATGACCCCTTTTTAACGTGACCTCTGGAACTCTCACACATGTGAGCTGCCTGCTTCCCACCCCCTTTTGCGTGAAATCCTTGCACTTGTGTTTGCAGAGGTCGGTCGTGTATGTGACTTGCGCAGACGAGGTTACTAGCTGTCAGCCTCTGCGCCTATTTGCCGCACGAGATAACTGACCGGCTCGGAAAGTGTGTGGGGCCTGAGAGTGGAAATAAAGAATGAGATTGACGAAGCAGCTCATTCTCCTCAGTAAAGACATTCTAACGCGCTTGAATATATCACGGTGACCTAAAAGCCTTTCTTCGAAGACTGCCTACTAAGGGAATAATCTGAGCCTCGAAGAAGGCCAAGTGTGTGTTTGTGCGGATTGGCGGACTGGGGACTGAGTCAGGCTGTAATGGCTGCTTCTTAATGTGGCCCCTTTGACACTCCCACTTAGAGAGATCCAAGCGGGCCCACTCTGGTCAGAAGTTTTTGTGGAGCAAGGGGTGCGGTGGCATACATAAGTCGGGGGTTATGCCGTGCCAGTCACCTGCACCCAATCACACCTTGATCTTTTCGACCATGTCTTGACCTCAGGCCCAAGTGGTTGTAGAGTAGAAGGAGGATGAGGAGAGACTGCGGTAGACGCCGGGCAAGTCTACTCCCACTATGACCTAATTCACACTCAAGTCTTCGTCCGTGCGTTTAACCTGCTGTGGTCCACAGGGCGGTCATCGTAAAAATTGACGGTATAACTGCCGATATAGAAGATTCACGCATGTTTGGCAGCACGAAATAAGTCATTTGCACTAGAGTTTATTTTCTACGGCATTCAGTATTGGCAAAACCTTTAAATATTATAGTTTTTTAAATGAACTGAAGTCAACATTCGTTCCTCAGGACACTGCGTGACTAGCACAGCTTGTCAACACCCACCAAGTTATTCTTTAAGGAATCAGACATATCCATTTAAATAAATTTAAATGGCGCTACCCACCCGTGTCCATCCGTTATCCTGACCCAGCTCTTGTCACCACTTCTGAACGGTCGGAGCTCAACACATGTTTCCTCATTCCATGTTTTTATTGCTTCCTTCATCTCGTCGAGTTCCTTATTTGCTGAAAATAGATGGCGCATTTAAAGGATCTTAAATTAAAATGAAGTCTAGAATTTATCTTTTGCATCCCCTTATCTTGCTCTGTGTGCAAAAAGATTGCTTGAGAAAGACAGAACGTTCTAATACTGCTAATCACGACAGACAGATCTTATTTGTTTGTTTGTCTACTGTCGGGTATCTTTAGCAGTTTAGTAAGATCCCAGACGAGATATTTCACTGAATTTGTGGACATATTGAACGGTCATACTGTGCCTTTATAAAGTCAGATCGTTTTAGAATGATTGCAAAATGTTGACCCACTTTATATTTTTCGGGACAATCGTGTCGCAACTTTTTTATTGGTCAGAAATAAGTGAGTACTAAAAAGTAACACTGGTTAAAACTTTGAAATCTAGAATTATCGGGCAGTTTACTCCTACCGTACACAGAACTATCCTCCCGCGAACTTACGTGGGAATAAATTACGCCTACTACCGATCTTTGCACTTGAAGAGAGGGCAAATTTGTTTTCACAATTTTCTAACTATAAAAATTGTAATAGCAATACGTGTCTACCGAAGTCGCATCTTTTCCTTCCGTTCATAAATACTTCTCACAAAGAATTTAATCTAGTCAATGTCCATTACTAACGTGTGTGAGCCATATGTACCCTATATGATTTTTCTTACATGCAAATTTGCAGCTGATTGTGCTGGACGCCTAGACGCCAGTTAAAATGCAAGTCGGGTTGAAATAATTTGAGAATTAAAAAATATCATTTGAAAATCAAAATTTATTCCCCTATCGGTTATGAAATCTGAATAAGGCGTGAGCAACCCAAAAATGAATACATACATGACAGTTTGTTTATTTGACCATAACGTATGCTTAAATCTATAGGGGCATCGAAAAGGACGAAAACCACTGGGACAGTAGGTTAATTTGCCTGAGCTTTCGAACTCGAACTAGAGTTCATCATCAGAGACTACTCGAGTGCAGCAAATTGTGAACATTTATAATGTTCGTCTTTGCGGGGGGGGGAGGGGAAGTACGTCCGTGGCTAGGTAGGGTTTGTGCCGCCTGGTCCACGATGTTCCCCCGGCGTGGTGACGCCGTTTGTACTTTGCGACGGTGTGAGCTGCGCCACCTGGCTGCGTGGGCGGAGCGCGTGATAGAACGCAAGCAACTCGATGTGTCTGTTGATGGAGTTGGTGTCCGACACCCACGCCTCCAACAGCTCTCGCCCTGTCTTGTTGCCGGCTCGCGCCAATATCCGCGTGTTGGCGGAGTCGAACTCATGCCCTTCCTCCAGCGTGTGAGTGGCTACTTAAGACAGTGGGTCGCCTCTACGAACGGCCCGTTTGAGCTCAAGTATTCGTGAGCTCAGACGTCGTCGTGTCTGGCCTGTGTAGTGGCAAGGACAGTTTTGGCACGGGATCCGATAGACTACGCACGACTGTTCACCTGCGTCCAGCCGATCCTTCATTTTCATGATCTTGCTACGCATGGTGGCCGCCGGATGATGAGCGATGCCCACGCCTAGCTCTGACGCAATGCGTTCTGTAGCCTCGGACAGGCCAGACAGGACGACGTCTGAGCTCACGAATACTTGAGCACAAACGGGCCGTTCGTAGAGGCGACCTACTGTCTCAAGTAGCCACTCACACGCTGGAGGAAGGGCATGTGTTCGACTTTGCCAACACGCGGATATTGGCGCGAGCCGGCAACAAGGCAGGGCGAGAGCTGTTGGAGGCGTGGGTGTCGGACACCAACTCCATCAACAGACACATCGAGTTGCCTGCGTTCTATCACGCGCTCCGCCCACGCAGCCAGGTGGCGCAGCTCACACCGTCGCAAAGTACAAACGGCGTCACCACGCCGGGGGAACATCGTGGACCAGGCGGCACAAACCCTACCTAGCCACGGACGTACTTCCCCTCCCCCCCCGCAAAGACGAACATTATAAATGTTCACAATTTGCTGCACTCGAGTAGTCTCTGATGATGAACTCTAGTTCGAGTTCGAAAGCTCAGGCAAATAAACCTACTGTCCCAGTGATCGTGCCTTCGCCTTCTTTTAAACAAGAACCTGGGATGCGCATATTCTCTTCCATTCGTGAAGAAGAAAACCAATTATACTACCGAGTGTATGTTTGCGGAGAGCTAGAGGGAAGCGCACTTAAAAGTGCGCACCCTAGTGTGACTGAAATACCTGGGGATTATTCTGCTCATTAACAAGTCCGCCTAAGTATGTTTATAATCAAAAATACATTTAAAAGTTCGGTCAACGTTTTATGAGATACGCTGTGCATTGTAGTCTTGAAGGAATCATGCTGCATAGGCATTCAAAGATGTTTGCTTGAAACATACACAGTTTCAATTTCCCCGATTGTGTCGGTTTGTATGCCAACTCCATTAAATTGCCCAAAGTCAAATGTCCACTCCTCCGCGACCATCTTTTGCAGTATGCACAACGACGGCGAGAGTTAGGAAACATGCAGACTTAAAAAAAATTTGACTAAAGAATTGGGACTACGATTTCACGTGGCAGTTAAGGTAGTCATGGCACGAATATTTAAAAAATGTAATCATACTTTCAAAAATATAGTAATCATAAGGGCCCGTTTAATGAATCGGTGCCAATTTCATTCAATTGTTCAACGCCAGGAGAATGTGATTTCGAAAAAAACTTGAAAATTTAAATTCTTCTGTTTTCTTCTTCTCTAATTAAGCCAGCAACTTTTCTTGAAATTATCTCCAGGTCGCTGTACTAATTCTGGGAATACCCTGTACATCGAGGACTTATCAGTATTGCAATTCATAAGCTAAGCTAGTCAGTTATGAGAGATAAGCACACACACACCAGGAAGTGGATTTTGAGTTTGCTCCATACTCATATCAATATATTGAAAAAATTGCCCATATTCCACATCTCTATACATACGAAGGTCAGGCTTAATTATACCCATCGGGACACATTTTCCTCAGAACAAGTGTGTAAATATTGCCACATCTGTAGATGGTTTGGTCGTGCGCTTAATTAATTAATTCATTTACGCTAACATTTTGCCTCATGTAGCGTATGTGCATCATGAGGACAGACCTATTTAATAAAAACTGAGATGGCGTCTGTAATGACTTACAGAAATACTGCTTGTCGATTAGGTAGGGCACGACGCCACCAGGCCATGGGATAGCTTCGATGGGAACAACCGCTCGAGAACTTCTTTTCAAACCTGTTATGTCAGATTCAGACGTTTGATTTTTGTCTTTATTTGTTGTGCTGCCGTGAGATAGCGGAAGAAGTAACAACACCAGTAAAAGGCCTTTGATCTTCCCCAGCTTGCGCGGATCCATGTGTTCTATAAGAATAGAAGATATGCATTTTTTCGTACCTTCGGTGAATATGTAGGACGTTCTAAAGCAACAACTGACTTTTGCAGAATGTTGGTGCATTTAGAGTTTTTATTTTCCATAATTAATCCCTACCAGCTGCACACTCTGTAATAAGCGCAGCCATTTCTAGTTTTAAGCAATACGGACACGTGTTTTGTGGTACCGCTGGGAAAACGTCCTTGGTTTTTCACGAGGATCTGAATACAAAATGTCATTTTAAAGACGCACGCCAATATAACTTTGCACAGATACAATTCAACTCGAAGAATGGGTTTTGCGTTTGTGCTAATAAGTTTGTCATCCTTACTGAAGTCATCGGAAACACCTGTGATATGCATTTAGTTTTGTGGAAAGTGAACTTGATTTGGTAGTTTTTAAATGAAATTTCTCAGCCCAGTCGTAAAACAGGTTCACAGAACCCAAGGAAACACTTATGCTAAAGTCAGTCTCAGTGGCGGCCCAGACCTACCTTTCCAGGCCAATGGGGTACCCATAAACTAGAGATTTTTTAGACTCATAATAGAGTTGGATAAATATGGTAATGGATTTTAAAGTCGAAATCTCGATTTGGTAAAGAAACTGTGTTCAACTTATAAAAAAGTTTTCCAGACGTCTCCCACCCTTCATTGTTGACCGTGCACCGTTTTGCTGCAAATGTAATAAGCTCACTGCTCTCATTCCTTCCTTCCCTTTATTTTGCTAAATATGGTTTATTCCTTGGCCAACATCGACTAAAAGTGATTATTACACGACGTTCTAACCCCCTGATGACACTGATACTTACTCCGCGCACCCAAATTAGGAACATCATTCACCGACTACGTCATCCTCCATTGCTGGTCCCGTCATGCGGTGGTGTGGGCTAGGTGATGGTTAAAAGCCCCCCCATCAGTCCCCCGTAAACCCTGAGAACTTCTTATATTTTCAATTTCTATGTACCTTTATTCGCCTGACGGTATATTACTGAAAACGCGTGTTTGTCAGATAGACTTTTCAAATAAAAAGCCCTTGATTTATAAACACACCAATGTTTCTTTCACTGTTCTTGTGGTCAGGTTCTGGCGTAATTGATTAACCGCCAGTCCTCTATTGAATATATAAACCCTGTACCGATTCAACTAAATCAAGGGTTCATACTGACCTAACTGTGAAAGGCGCGGCGCCTAGGTGGGATTCGAACCCGCGACATCAGGTCGAAGGCTTTAGTACAGTCAACGCTCTAGTCAACTGAGCTACAATTCCCCACCGAAAACGTGAGTATAATCAAATTTAGGTCATGTTAACCGCCGAGTCTACTGCAATGTCTGGACTTCACCAAATCCGATGCAGTGAGCTGAATGCCTAAGCAGGATTTCCTATGTAATCGAAACAGAATCCAGCCGATGACCACCAGGCTCACGTAATTCATAGATGTTTTGGCAGATATTTAATGATTCATATTGACCCAACTGTGAAAATCTCAGGTCTACCTGTGGGGCATCGTGCCTCAGTTGGCCAGAACGTTGGCTGCACTCAAGCATTCTCCTTGCTGTTGTGAGTTTGAATCCCACCGAGGCGCCGAGTTTTTCACAATTGGGTTAATGTAACTTATTCAAAATCTTCCAAAACATCTGTAAATTAGCAGTACAACATAATCCATCGGAGAGAGTCTTCGGTGTTGTCAAGTAACATTGTTTCTAGCCGTTTCTAGCCTGTATGCAATCATCTTGTAACCATAGTTCGATCTCATTTCAGAAGGCCCAAGATTTCTATTGAAGCAAAATCCAATATCACTTAAATCAAAGGCGAACACACAGCCCGATGCATTTGAAAATATTCGAAGTGTCATGGTAATGGCATACCCGATTTACAGTGATTTCAGGACGAAAAAATGAGTTAAATTTGCTTCGTTATATTTTTTTGAAAGTGGCGGCCTCAACGTTAATCAAAAGATCCTAAAAGTTTATGTAATAAAGCTACATAGTTTAACGTCGCCCGCTGTGACAAGAATTACCGAACTCTCCATCTTAGAACAGTTGCGAACTCAAAACCGAAACTCTGTTTACACGTGCTCTCGATCAAATGTACAGTTACATGGATTTCCGTATCCCGTTAAGGCTAAGCTGTTTCCATCGACTGCCGATCAGGTGATCGCTTTCACAAAAATACGAAGGCCATAACCAGGTAGTTAATAGACCAAAGCATTAGTAAGCAGATCCCCTAAGAATGCCTGTCAGTCCGTGAGTTGAACTTGAAATACGGCTCAATCCTAGAACAAGGAAGCTTTAAATATATCGCAGAATTTTGTCCAAGTTGGATTAGCTTTCATCTTTTGTGTAACATCCGTAACACTTCGACCGTCCTTACCGACGATGTCCACCGTTTGCCTCACAGTAGACTGGGTGCATGGTCGGTGAGTTGTACGTGAATTAGCTTATAGATATCGAAGAATTGCGTCGCAACTGCCGCCCTCTCTCCTCCCTCATCCACCACTGCCTGGCATCAAGGCAGTGTAAAGAAGGCCGCGGGGGGGGGCGAGATAGGGCGCAGGTGGCTGGCGCGACCTGAGCCTGCGCCTATGTGTGTCGCTACACTTTCCGTGTGTGGCATCTATTATGAATGTACAGTCCACTAGCGCGTACCGTACCCCTATCTAGTCCGTAATTTTGGTCCGGCACAATCTCCTCGTGGTCCCTTGTAACATTTATAACAAAACCTGATGCTGGCCTCTCGGGACGGCTATGCACGCGATATTATATGCGGATGTACATGTCAGCGTGTTCCAAGAATTTTTTTAGGATACTGGCATGACCGATCACCTTAAAACGCCTGCAGGTATCTTCTTCATCCTGACGGTATTCTAAAGATGAGGAAGTCTCTGCACTTTAATATGTCAGTAAGGCAAAATAGGCTCACCAAACAGCCCTGCTTGTAACTTAACCACGTATTAAGCTGATGAGATGCCCGGGTTACGAGTTGCTCAACACAACTCTTTGCCACTGGATAAGTAAATCAATGGTCAACCATTAGAGCGTCTATTGGGATCTGGACAATTATGACCACTTCCATTCTTCCGATTGTTCATACTCTGGCGGTGGCAAACTTTTAAAGTCGGAAGTTGTAAAGATGGTGACAGGTAAGTTACATTTCCAAGCGTTATCAACCAAAGATTTTAACTTTTCATTATTATATTTCATAGGATGGCCTTTTGATGATCAACTTACGCACCTCTGGGTGACGGGCCAATTGGTTATCCGGGCGGGTTATTCGGCGCCAGGCATGTTTATCTTCAAGGAATATTTAACAGGTTTGAGTGGCTAAAAATACATTAGCCTTTCCTGCTACTTACGGTTTCCACTTTGTGGAAGTCCAAGGCCTTCTATTATCAACAATTCTCTTATACGCCAGAAGCTCGGTTTAAAGTTACCGTGTTATCTAACAAAATGCGAGAAAAATTGGTAAAGGCCTAGGTTTCATTCCAATTCAAACAAACTTTAAAATAAAACCTGAAAGATCCATTGCAAATTTGCAGACAGAAAACGTGCTGGGTTCTCACTTATTGAAGTGAGTATTTTAGAAATATCAATTAAAGCATGCATGGATTTATCGTCCGATCGTTGGGGGTAAATAATTGTTTTTCTATCTTTCAAATTATTTAGGAAATAGGAGACGGTTCCATTTCTCGCGTTTATACATGATTTTAGGCTTACGCAGATGCAACCTACGTCACCCATTCTTTGCAAAAATCAGATTTCTATGTATCTGCTGATTGAAAATTAAAAGATCAAATTTAAAAACGTCTGTCTAGCGTTTTACTAAACACGGTTTCTAAAAAGCACTAGCAGTCTAGTATTTAAGATTAATTCCATAAGAATATTCCCGAAACTAAACACACAAGCAAAGCATTAAGTTTACGTATCTCCAGACATTTGCTTATTTTATGATGAATTGAATTCAGACGACGGCAGTATTTCTAAATTGTCTGAACGGAATCGGGAATGTCTTTTATTGTCATTTAGTTTGTTTAAATTCGTAATAAGGCAGCAATTGCAACTTACTTCGAAGTGTTTTGCTCTGTTTTTGGGGTCAGTTAATACACGTGTTCTCCGTGTACAGCGGACAGTCTGTAAAACTGTCACTTCGAAATTTGTCTGTGTTTAAATACTACTCTGCGCAAATACGAGGACGTGGAAAGAACATGTTTTTTGAGACAACCACCTCCTGGGTCTTGCCGTGTCTGTCAGCGAATTCGCTCTAGTGACAGTTTGCCTATACGTCGAAAAACAACACTATGCCTTTTTATGAACCCACGCAGTCGGGAATGGCGTTCGGAGTGGCAATCACAGAGTTTACGCTTCAGGTTTTGAGCAAAATAAAGGTGGGGGGGAAGGTATTAGGTTCGTTCGGGAGCGTGGTTTTTCCAGAGAGGACAGATCAACGCTCGGCTGTTCTCAGGAGCTTTTCGTCTGAAAATCGCATTCCATCGTTTTATCAGATATAATAAGGGCACAGGTTGTCCACTGGAAATTAGTTTTTGTATGAGGAAGTAGGATAGTTCAGTTATTATAATATCCGCATGTATTCACACATTTCGAATTTAAAAGCAATTATATTTAGAAGGCGAGGAGCTCTGATCAAAAATGCGGAGCAGTCATTATTATCTCTCATAGACGCAAGACCTTAGACTTATAAGTTAGCTCAAGTACCGGGATTTTAATTTGAACAGACGCATAAGGAAGGGAGGCACCTGTGTCTTAGAATGCAAATATTCAGCTGCTAATTTAAACCGTTTCCCGAAAAAAGACTGGCAGGCGTGACATTTATCCTCGCTTATGTATTACGGGAATTTGAAATAAGGAGGATAACATTGACATTCGTAATTAAAAGACATGTGGGAGTATTTAAGGGAAAAAATTTAAAGCAAATGCAGCTGAATATACTCATTTCAAATTCAACTCAAACCAGCATGCAATGTTCATTGCCAAGCTCTCTTCTCAGTACGATTACGCTATCAACAAATGCTAACCCCTCTGCACCACCGCACATTGCATTAATTTGGGGTAAATGTTAGAGTCACGACAAGGAATCGGTATCGCTTGTAATTTGGATTTGGGTCCCTGGTCCATATTTCCATATCCGCCCTGATAGGCAAGTGGTTTAGGAGCAGGCAGAGTTAACTGCCTTCCCGTTACTCTGCCTGCCTCATTTCGGAAGGACCCTAAACTCGTTCCGCTTTGATAGTGATTCAGAGCCAATTGCGATGGCAACAGATGACCCGGACGTTAAGTTTCATTATCTCTTTGTATTCTACCGCGTCGCATCTCAACGTACACTCATAAATTAAATTATTCGTTGTTTTCCCCTAAACCAGAATGGCACATTTTAAGAGAAGAAGAAGAAGAAGTAGAAGAAGAAGAAGAAGAAGAAGAAGAAGAAGAAGAAGAAGAAGAAGAAGGAGAAGCAGTGGAAGAGGAAGAAGTTGAAGAAGAAGAAGAAGAGGAAGAAGAAGAGGAAGAAGAAGAAGATGATGATAATGATGATGATGCTGCCGCTGCCGCTGCTGCTGCTGCTGCCGCTGCCGCTACCGCTGCTGCTGCTGCTGCTGCTGCTGCTGCTGCTGCTGCTGATGATGATGATGATGATGATGATGATGATGATGATGATGATGATGATGATGATGATGATGATGATGATGATGATGATGATGATGATGATGATGATGATGATGCGATCACTGGAACGATAAGTTTATTGGTCCGAAGTTTCGAATTCCTACTAAAGCACATCATCAGAGACGGTTGCAGTTGGAGGTAGTGGGGACACAAATACTGAAGTATTTACAGCACGTGGCTGCCGTAGGGTCACATGCGTACTATAATCAACAGCTCTCGCGATCACTGCTGGGGGTCGTGTTTGATGCGATAATGGCTCGTCAGTCCGCGTCGGAGTCGCTGATGGCCGCAATTATATCATCTGTGTTGGATCTTGAAATGATAATTACTCAGAAATTTGACCCGTGGACACCAGGATGGTTGAGCACCGCCAACCTCCCCACGTGAGCGATTTCCCTGCAGAGCGAATATCTCAACACAGAATACGGTATTGGGCGGTCACCGTGCTTGTTAATATATTGCGACCTTGAGAACCATGTCCTGAGCAGCACCCGACTCACACGGTGGTCAAATCTTGCGAGGAGTTTGGCCTCATAATACTTGAAAACAGGCTGGATTCTGTGAAATGTGCTGCTGTCTGAGAGCTAGTGTCTTTCCTCCTCACCACTGCTGCGTGCTCAGCTATGCGCGCCTGGAGTAATTTCCCAGTTTCTCCGATGTAGTTGTGCATCAGATCCGGTAAACGACTCCAGATGTTCCTTGCGGTGGCAGTGAGTCTTTCAGCCTCACGACTTCGCGCCTGATAGTCGCTTCCGGCCTGTGTGCAACCCCAACTCCAAGTGGAGTGAGAAGGCGGCTGACAGCTTCCGAGACGTGTCTCACGTACGGAAGCGCTTGCTCAAATTTAGGGCCGGTCGGATTTGGTTTCTGGTGTTATCTGCGTACGCTCTGGTTGACAAAGTTGCGCGGCTAACCATTGGCTCTCAGTATCTGTCGAAGATATTGTAATTCAGCAACCTTGTCTTCCGGTTCAATGCAATGCGTCCCAACGCGCTGGTACGGTGCCCTTACGCAACTGCGTTACAGACCGATCGGGTGGTTTTCGTTAAAATTTAGTAATTGCGTCGTGAACACATTGGCTTTTAGGCCACTCGCTGTTCGCTCCCATCGGCTGTGTTGCATTTTGTCCTCACCTTCTATTTCCAAAAGCGCACAAAATTGAAAAAATATGTTAGCGGTTGATAGAACATACCCATTTCAGATATGGGAATATAGTGATTAGTTGGTAGAACGACGATGCCGACAAAGACGATGGTAAATGCAATGGACGTTTCCGACTTGCTGGTCGTCGTCAGCCAGAAGAATTGTCTATTTCCAGAGACCTGACGCATAGGCCTATTTCCCTATAATACAAAATGTCATCAAAATCTAGTGTTTTATTTGCCCTTGAAGGAGATGGCTCATGTTATTCAACTAAAAGTGTATACATTTTCGGCAGAGGGGAATGATCGATCAGATCTTAGCTTGATTTGCCTGCAGTTTTACGTTCGAGCTGTGTATAGTTACCTAAACTTGACGTCACTCCTAAAACATCCGTGGTGATCGACTTACAACACCGTCCTTTATGCTCTATATGGGATATTAATTCGAGGAGATCTGCCAAAAAGCAAGTCCATGCAAAATCTTATACCTAAACACCTTACCTTGTGCATTTTGACCTCAACTGACCAAGTGAACGAAGTAATACCAATCAGTTAGAAAACCATAAGACAATACGCTATCCGCATTCCGAGTGTCATTATAAAGAGATCATGACAGTTTTACGCACATATACATATAATCACGAACGTCCACTGTGGAAGTAAACATCATTGTCCCACTATTACTTCGGCAATGCTTTGGCACAAACATCTAAGTTTTTACTGTTGTTTCTTTTTAAATACGAAAGCATTCTAATCGAATTCACTAGAAGGAGACTTCTAAATAAAACCGAACATCGGCCATTGGGTATTCGTAAAATAAAAAACAGTAACGCGCACCTTAAATACCACTGCGCGCGAGTACTTCAGTTTAATAGGTCTCTAGGAATACGTATAGAGCAGTAGACCATTGAATAATGGGTTGTAATGTAAATGTCTAATATGTCCATTTTGTAGGAATATCACTTCACATTAGCCTATCCAACCTAAGGAAATGCAAGATTTTTTAAAAAGTACTTAAGATCCCCATACGTATACATTTGGCGATAGGCAGGCGCATAGTAGCTACCCGTTCCTTTTCGTCGACCTTATGCAAAGGTGCCTTTACAGGCACATATAGTAGCATTATAAATTAAATGTATTTATATCCCCTAAGTACCACATTTGAGGAAATATTTTATTCAAAACCCTGACTAAGTAATCCACCCATATATCTGAAGACATGGCGTGTTCCAGGCCTACCAGATTAGCACAAGGATCTTTATTCACAATCATCTATAATCAGTCGTATGTAGTCGTGCATACACTAAATACTGGGAACAGTCCACTCACGACTAGGGCTCCCATTGTTGGTGTCTGCTCATTCCGGATTGACCGAGATTCCTTCGAGGTCATGCACTCGGACAAGCCTTGCATTAATCGGCGTTTTGGGTTGGATACCACGCTTAGGAATTTTGGGTCCGAAAATCATGGACCGCAGTTAATCCATGTAACGTTTTAAAATACAATGGCGTAAAAAGGAAGGACGAACTCGGTGCAGTCCAAATGAGTAGAAAGTGTGATCGAGCTATCAGGATTGAGTTAGAAAGAGCTCTTTAGGCCATCCGACTCCTATGAACACTTCATATGATGCACACAGTTAAGAATGTGAAAAATCAAATGGACAAGCCAACCTACTCAGGACTGCCTTATCTCCTCCCTCTGCATACATGTATAATAAGGTTGCATATGCCTTCACCGACCAGAGAATGGAGATGTTCATCACCTTGCGTCCTGAGGCTTGACCTAAAGCTCTTGCGGCCAACGGCACAGTGACCAGTGCTGATGTAGGAAGGAATACTGACAGAGAGATGGGATGACTGAAATGGCAATTCCTGGTTTATTAGCCGTTGTCAGTAACCCATATCCTAATCCAGCTTTGTACCGCCTGCGATTAGAACCCGAATAATTTGGCTACTGAGTGTCAAGTCTAACGTTCTACCATTGAATCGAGTGCCTGTAACTCTGACGCCTGCGATCGGGTCTGGTCCGTATCGTTGCGTTACTGATTCTGGTAAGAGCTCACGCAGACGGTCACCTAACGACCAGTAGTGATGGACAAATGAATGCCAAAGAAGGAGGGAGGCTGGAATGGCAATTTTTGACCTAAACAATTTTACAGGTGAATTAACTGAGGTCATCAAATTTGGTGACATTTTAAACAGCTCAGTACGGTAATTGGGAAGACGACTTAGAGGGATGAAACGTGTTGGATAATTAACAAGATGGAATGTTTATCTGATATGAGGATAGAAGGGAGTTTTCTAGGTAAACAAGTTTATATAACAGCAAACACTCGGAAGGCATGAATGCACAACACAACACAGTTGTTGGTCATGTAGGGAAGGGAATAAAGTAACATGAGAGTGATTGGAGTTATTACCGTCATCGGCGATTACCATGGACATGTGTGACTGATCAGGTGCACCGGCAGATCACAGAATTTTAAATCTTTTCCCCGTATTTCTTCCCGGAAACAAAGCTCTCACACGCTACACGAATTAATTACTATATAGATTTAGATGTTACATAACACTTTTTCATGGAAAACAGAAAGCGATACAAGTAATGAGGAGGGATGCCAAAACAAATAGCGTCAAATGAAACAGGCAAAGTTTATACGAAGAAAAACATGAAAGAGACGGTATAATAATAAAGAGCTTTTGGGTACGTCAAATAGGACTGAAGAAACATCAGTGAAAAGTCCAGACGATTTACAGAAAAAAGCATACTATATCTCAAAAAAGGCTTAAAGAGCTACCTTAGTAGACTGGCAACAGCCCCCTGTCTATAAACGATAGGTTGTGATTATATTGTACTGTAGAACAACTTCTGCATACGTTATTTTGTGGTAAAATTATGTGCGGGGTGTTCCCTCAGTCTTCCTCAGTACGACGAAGTTAAGGAAAGGGAGATTGCTGTCATTGTATTTGTCGAGCGTGAACGAGAATCCTGCTGACGTTGAGTTGAAAACACTGAGAAACATTTCCAAGTGATCTCTCCTAACGACACGAAAATTTCCTCCACATAACGTTCCCATAATGTGCGGTTAACTAATTTTGCCTCGTGATCTGAACTAGAACGCCGGCGATAGATGACCATAGGAGCTTCCTTCATTTGTTAGCACAATTCCCGGGCACCTAGTCTTATCGGTTGCGATCAGATATTTATAATGGAAATGGAGCGACCGACAAGATAACGAGTCCGTGACTGAGTGGTTAGGAGAGTTAAAGCACTTATCTAAAGATCGCTGAACCGAGCCCCAGGAGTTCCACAGTTCAGGCTTGGATATGACTGGATGACGACGGCAAAAACCAGAAATGACTTCCGCACTTTATTAAGAGATGACATTTGTGTTTTATTAACGTATGAGATAAGGGGTTTATAGGTTGATTTACCTTCTGACAATGACAACATCTTGCCTTCGAAGCCTTCTTTGTTTAAAAGTGCCGTTAAACCTCCTTTACTTGCCGGAGGAATAATAATGCTTTTGTTCCTTTTTGATGTCTTTCATGTCATCTTTTCTTGCTCCACGAATCCTCTTTTTAATGCCTGAACTGTTAAAGCGTTTTTCTGACGTAAATGATATTTTTCGTTTATTTTAACCGTCTAAACTCCACATTTTGCCCCGCAATTCAGCCGCCTCATCTGTTAATTATGTACGCGACTAAGCCTTCGTATTCAGGCTTTGGGAATTTTCACGTTTCATGAATTCATATTCCCAGATAACGTTCTTCCACCCAAACCGTCTATTTGCTTGTGGCAAAACGCAACATGTTGTTAGTTTTTTAGCTAAGAAACGCGGAAAATTTAGGAGGCCTAACATTCCGATGAATCATGCAGTAATCGGCTGATTGAACTACATGCCGTGTAGAACAATTTAAGTAAAAAATTGAAGAGACGACAGCCAATGCGTGCGGTATGTCAATCCAGGGTCGTGGTTTATTGGCAGAAATCAAATGGAAGTATGGATTTTAGCTGTTTTGACTTCTTGGGCTGTTTTGCCTAGTTTTGCACATTTTCCCCACGTCGGAATGCCACCTTGGCAACCAGTGCGAAAAATAGCGCAAGAAATTTTTTTAGATTTTCCAAAGGGCTTATAGCATCTAAGGTAAATTTCTTGGGCTACCCATCCTGCAATACATACGTATGCATCACGATCGCGATGTATTGCTACGAGCTAGACGGTGGGAGAAATGTGCAATTCGCGAAAGGCTTACACGAGGGCAGTTAGTATCTTTACATAGAGTTCGATATAGGCAGATTTTGCCAAAATCTGTCCAAATAAAACCTGCCATAAGATCTACTCAACTGTATGAAATTGCATCTTGTTACGACCAAAGCATGCTTCGTGAATTTACGACTGGCGATCATTATCGACTTCAGAACTTTCAAATCTCTTAGGAACAGCACACGCCATTCTGCTGAGATATACACCCTTCGCACGTACTTGAATCTCATAATCAGGGGATCACCTATGTTTGCGTCACCAGCTGGCAGAAAAATTGACGCATGTTAGACAACAAGCGGATGACTATTTCTCGGCAAACTTGCACAAGTAATGATTGTTCATCAAATATAATAAATCTGTCATGGAGAACCCTTACAATAGGCAGGGATAATGTGCTTTCCGATGAGAGCTACTTAGATTTTTTTGCGATTATAAACTCCATCCTGTCACCAGAGAATCTTACCGACGATGTTGGTTTCACAATAGGAAATATCACTTAACATGTATTATAGCACTAAAATTATTTTTCTGTTATAGCACACGAAGAAAGGAAGACATTTTGGACCTCAAAAAGGAACAAAAGTATTATTATTTTTCTGACAAGTAAAGAAGATTTAACGGCAATTTTGAACAAAGAAGGCTTCGACGGCAAGATGTTGTCATTGTCAGAAGGTAAATCAACCTATAAACCCCTTATCTCATACGTTACCAAAACACAAATGTCATCTCTTAATAAAGTGCGGAAGTCATTTCTGGTTTTTGCCGTCGTCATCCAGTCATACCCAAGCCTGAACTGTGGAACTCCTGGGGCTCGGTTCAGCGATCTTTAGATAAGTGCTTTAACTCTCCTAACCACTCAGTCACGGACTCGTTCTCCTGTCGGTCGTCGCTCTTCCATTTTAAATTCCCGATCGCAACCGATAGGTCTTGATTTTTTTGGCAACGCTCAATAGGCCAGAAATGGTTATTCCACTTCCCCTTGTCTTTTTTCGTTATGTTATTTTAATTTGCTTATTTCGATTACATCCTTTTCCAAGCCCTGCTCAGTTTCCGTTACCTCATAATCCTTCCGACGTTAGTCTGCCATCTGGCAGCCAACGGTTCGTCTGATAGTCTCTAACTCCAAATAAAGTCTGTTCTGCATGCTGCAGAATATGCGATGAACTGGTCTGACCCCTGCATCTGACACTTCTTGGCTTGAAGAAGGAGACACGATCGCTGGGACAAGAGCTTTATTAGCCTGACGTTTCGGATTTCTGCTCGAACCCAACACCAGAGTCAACAGCAGATACGGATGATTCATGCCCCAGGGGTTGCAGTATTTATAGGATGCAGTCGCCATGCTACCGCATTCCTATGAACATTCACGGCTCCCCACTTCATCCGGTGTCGTTGCACCTGGTGTGCTAATTGTTTGATGACAGACATTTGCGTTGTTAATTGCTGCAATTTCATCACATGCGTTGGGTGTTGGTGTAATGATTGATCGACCATCGGATCGATCCAGAAAGGCCGGCTGGTCGTTATCTTCCTCCTTAATCGTAAATTGCATGTCCAGGAAGACTCAATTCGGGTGTTCCTTGAATGTCAGCTGTTGATCCCGGTCGATAACGCAGTTATCATTCCCATGCCAGGCACAGAACTTCGATCTGTGGTGTTGGAAGACCAGCAACTCCAACGTTTGCAAGACCGCCTCGACGACGGAGCTCGAAATCGGCGAACCAGTTGGTCTACCCTTAGCCTGTTCGTAGATTGTCCCGTCGAACGTGAAATACGTCCTGAGGCAGAACTTCGGGAGCTGAAGGACTTCGGCGCGTCCAAAACGATTCTCCTTTTCATCGTTTTTGCTTTGTCGAAGTAGCTCAATTGTTTTGATCGTCAGTTCCTGTGGAATAGAAGTAAAAAATCAAGTAACATCAAAAGATACCATGACCTCATGTGGATGGATTCTCACGCCTTTAAGTTTCTACAGGAATTGTGCTGACGAAGAGATCGTGTTGTCTGACTCAGCGGTCAGAAATTTGAGACGCCGGAACAGCCACTCAGCCAGTCCGTACGTTGGAGTAGCTTTGAGCTACGCGATGGGTCAGAGAGGAGCGCCGTCTTTGTGTACCTTAAGGAGACCATAGAATCGGGCCAAAGCCGTATCTTAGGGTCTCGCCATGTGTCTGTTGGCCATCACGCCAAGTGCAACGATCCCTGATGAAGAGGGTGGGGAGTCGTGATTATTCATAGGTATGCGGTAGCATGGCTACCGTACCCTATAAATACTGCAGCCCCATATGCATGAACCACCCTTATCTGCAGCAATCCGAAACGTCAGGCGAATAAAGCTCTTGTCCCTGCGATCTTGTCTTCTTCTTTGTCTTCAACAAAGTGGTATATTTATGATCGCGCCACGCGGTTCCGTTTAAAATTATTAGGTAACTACCGGCCTCATGGCATGTCATCTTATGAAAACTTTTGTTCCTACGACGTCCTCATTGGTGAAATCAAGCAAAATCCAGTTTCTCTTGTTGAACTTCACCTTATGTACATCAAAGAAATAAAATTAGAAACGAAACACTGAAAACTCTTTTGGAATCTATACTCGGGGTGTAGGCAAACCGTCATATATGAAACCACAGTAAATATTAAACGATATTTAGATGTAAACTTCCCTATTAGAGGTTATTTTATGTCTGATTTCCCATTTACTGCGTTTTTGATATGAGAATGCATCCTATACATCTTTACAAGAACTTTCCTTTATTAGAGCCATTTTTTACGTTTTCGAGATCTTGCGCTTTCCATAACAAATCGGCATTTCTAAACAACGTAACGCTGCCTTTAATATTTCTTTTATGTTTTTTAATCTTTTAAACTTTAATTTAATTAACATAGAAATCGGACTCATAAAAAGGTGTCGTTTTGCGAGTGATTGACAAGCATTGGTAAATGTCGACACATTTCATGAGTTAGGTCACTAACTGTAGGCCGGGATAGGCCAGGACAAAGACGCAGCTGCAGAGTGAGAGCTGTCGCCAATATTTTGGCTGGGACATGAAGGTGGGCAGATCGGGGAAAGTGGATGTCGCGAGATCTGAAAACCGTCAAAGAAGATAAGTACTCAAACTACATCAAGCAGTCGGCGAATTCAGCTAGTTTCGAGATGTCAAGATCCTCAGAGACGGAGACAAAGATCACCTGAAGAGTTATTGACAGGCATTTCAAGTGAGAATGTCGAATAGACATACAAAAGACGAAGTATTTGGTCGTTAAGCTCATGAGCGGAAAGTAGGTATCGGTCCCCCGGAGTTATGCCAGATTTTTTTAAAATCAACAAGCGTGTTAGAGAATTGTGAACTGATTATTGAAAGTGAGTATTAGTCAGACATCGGAACGGCTTAAAAGTCAAATGCTCAACAGAATCGGTATAATGAATATAGTTTACTTGATGTGCAACGTGGATTATGATCATTTTTTGGCTCATCTTCCGAGGATACACCCCGATCTGTTCAGTTCTCAGATTAGTGCAGGTGTTCCACAAATGAGTTCTTCACATCGTGCACTTAAGCACCGTTCTGCGTCGCCTATTCCTGCAATCAGTTGGATAGTTTTCCCATTTCGTTTCATCCTACTCTTATGTTGCGCTCCTTTCTTCGTTTATAGTTTTATTTAATTTCTTCTGGTTTTTCTCCCCTTTCCTGCTCTTCGACTTTTCAGGATAAATCCACAAAAGGCAGGCATCATAGCCAGTCTGTCGCCATTGTCCAAAGCCCCGCCGCCTCAAGGTCATTCAACCCTTGCCTCGAGCAGTTCTGGACGTGTTGACTCGAAGCCACTCTGCCGACATTAGCTCGGACACACCTGCGTCCACATAGTTACAGCTGCCCATTCGGTCGCTTGGAGGTACCTCCCCGGACAACCACAGCCTAAGCTACTAAGACACCACTCCTCGACAAATGCAACGCACGTTGATTGGAGGCCACTTGAGCTTGGCCCACGAGCCTACATAAGCGGCTGCCGTCACTGTCCCAGGAACTCTCAGGCATGACTTGACGCAGTCAACACTAGACCCGGCTTCGCCAGTGGCCACTGACGCCTGAGAGGACAACTCCGAGTTTTGTATGCATTAAACCCCTCATTCTAATGTCTTCTGTTCTCTTTTTACAACTTGTGACTTGGCCTGGGCGCTCTGTGCACTCATTCTGGCCGCCTGGCCGCTGCAAATTGGTGACAAACCCGACGTAATCGAAGCGCAATCTTCTGATCTGGTTCAAATTAAATGCCACGAAATTCCTGTTCAAATTCGGTCCACTTTGATGGCAGTCGCTTTTGTATGCTTGTAGGCCAAGCTTATGTGTTCTCCAATCGGGGCGCGTTGCATTTGCCGAGGTATGGTGTCCCAGTGGCTTAGGTTGTTGGTTGCAGGGGGTGACTCGTTCAAGCGGCAGGAAAAGGAGACTCAAAGGGCCACTTCCGATACAATTGCCCACCATTTACTGACAACTCAACATCAGGACTGAGAATCTACTCATACTTACCCGACCTTTAAATATTAAACAATTTTCGTGGTCGCATTTTGACATTCTGTTAATTGCTCAATCCTGATTCTTTTGCAGTTATTAGCTGGGTGTTGTAATTATAAGCGTGTATTACAGCGCTTCGATGATGTTGGAAGATAGAAATGAGCATATTCAGGAACATGTGGCTTCACCGATTTATTCTTTTGCAGTCTGGAATCTTGAGGGAACGCTTTCAGTCGGCTTCATCCAGGTTGTCCTACTCGATTTCTACGCAGTCGTTAGTGTCGGCCGTTTTTGGCGATATATTCTATCATTCTTGATAGTTATAATGAGAAGGAGAATCCACCATTAATTATATATATTGTTGATACGTACACGGAATGAACTTTGCTAACGGCGGCCTCAGTATTATCATGGATGCGGACCTATCCCATCATGTAAGGGAGAAACTTTAATGATCGTCTTTTAGCCCAAGTTTATTCCAGCGTTTACAGATAACGTCAAGGATTGTGTAAATTATGTAATCAAATCCTAGGGTTCAGAAGTCAGTGGACTACGATATTGTGACGGGTACTCGTTATGCTTGCGGAGGTGGTGTTTGTGGATGGGATTTAAAGCGAAAGGTCATAAGGTTGGTTTCACGGATAATTTATTCATACTTCACCACAATAAATGATTTCTTTCCTTTATTCGAAGCTTGTTATACTACTCCTCATGCGGTTTCACAATCAGTGCTTGGGCTAGTATGGCTCACCCTAATGCCCGGCACTCAAGTGTGTACGGTTCATTTGACGTCCACGGCACTCAGCGGATCAGTGCCCTCATTGGTCGACCGTGTGCGAATGCGCTTGCAGCATGGTCGTCTAATCGTCTCACACGGTCACACTTATTTGACTGTGGCAAATTCCTTAAACATTTGTCATTGGGGTCGACGGCAACTTGTGTCTTGATTAGATAAATACGGCAGCAGTCCTGGTCTGACTCATTCCATGCAAAGCACCATCCTCCGTCGTGCATCTACAGCATCAATTCGAGTGTTTATATCATATCCTTTTCCTGCTGTCACCTCAGACCCCGAATGACTTTGGCAGTGTGGCGGTCAAGGATGTGAGATCAACTTAAACCACGCACAATAAGTTCGTTTCGTCTAATGACAGAAGTCAGGGAGCTGTGAGGACTAGTTTATTCTGTACACAGGGCAGGTTGCCGTAAGTTGGCTGTTAGCTTGCAACAGAGATAAGCGTCCGTTCACGGAGAGCGTCAGTCGCGGTGTGTAGTTTACGCGGGAGTGAAAGTCTGTGTCAGTAGGTGGGGATGACGGGTTGGATGCTGATCATGAGATTGGACGGATTAGGCGAGGCATAATTACAGGGGCTTACGGGTATCAAGCCAGGTCGTCTGACGCGCATGAGGTGATAATTGTTTGTGGGGGGAGGCGGGGGGTCACTGCAGCTGGACAGGAGGGGGGCCCAGTTATAATCGGCGGGGGTGGTTGTGTGTCAGCGGTCTGGCAACGATTGTCGCGGCCATCGACCGACAAAACGGAGCCGGAGAAAAGGAGAACTGGAGCGGCTGCTACAACTCCCCCCCAGCCAATGACGAACACTTAAGCTGAAATCGCCGTCTTTCTCATGTGCATCGATTTATCAAGGACTGATTTGTTTCTCTTTTTGCTGCATTATTTCGCCCACCGCCGTCTGGCCGCGTCCCAAGTAATTGTCATTCATAAAGTCATCTTGATGCTCCTAGTCAGCCTCTTAAAACTTATAGCACCAATTTGTTTGGTGAATTGATTTACCCTTGTCATTCTTCCCCAATAAGTTTGAGAATGCTCCGACAATTTTAAAACTGCATTGTTTTCAGCCGTTGTACCGTCGTAACTAAGGTTCCCGCAAGTGTTAAAGGGCAAGTAAGCCTTCTACGGTAGGTAGTTTCATGCGCTGTAACTGCGACCGTACCTGCCCCAGCCGAGCTAGATTGTTTTGAGGTAGTCAGCAGCAGTCACCGTGGACGAGCGTCTGATGACCACCTCCATGCGCAAGTGAACTGTGTCGGTGCAGGCTATGACCCAAACTCTTTAAAGCCTATAGGTCGACACCGGCGTCTGGTTCGAGACAGCGCCATTACGCGGCCTCGGCCGCGTATACAGAATGACCTAAGAGTTTTAATAGGACCGTGGACATTATCTCTGAGGACAGAGTAAAAAACTTAAAAAGGCCTGTCAAACTTCCTTTTTTGTAAGTTGTCGCTGAATTTAGCACTTACTTACGTACAATTCAGTTCAGTTCAATTTATTGAGCGAAATAGGCGTAAAACTTTGATTACCCTATTTGCAATGTAAAAAACCTATGGTATACAGATAAATGTTCTGGGCTGAAATAGTTCAAACACGCCCATAATGGTAGGAAAAAAAGAGAACGAGTTACAGGGGGTGAGCTCTGCTTCTCATCGCTCTTGGTCATTTCGGAACATAAATATGTCAAGATTCTTTGTAAAACATTATATAGATGGTGACATCACAACATCTACAGGAAGGACATTCCATGATTTGACCACTCGAACATAGAAGGAGAACTTCCGCACATCCAACCTCGCCTGCTGAGTGCGCAGTTTTAGCGGGTGTCCTCGGAGGTTGATCGCGGTGGCAAATTCAATAAAGTCCTCGAAGTCCAAACTGCAATCCAACCCCTTAACAATGCGGAAGGCTTGCAAGAGATCCCCGCGAAGTTGCCCGTAACTCAAAGGAAAGAGGTTAAGATTTACTAGGCGTGGCTCAGGCAGTTTTGATCCTCAAACACCCACGGCCTCCAAATGCGGTCGGACGAATGTTCCGAATGTCTTTGGGAAAACGTCTTCGTCAAAGTCCATAAACGCACATTTGATGGCGTACAGTACGGACATTTCGGTTTTTGCCAATCTCGAGCAGTGGGCGGATGGCTTTAGGAAACCCGTCGTCAGAACGCCGAGGTCCTTTTGGGCTTCGACCTCTTTTATGGCTGCATCGTCCAGAAAGTAGTCTCTTGTGCTGGCGGATCTAACTGTGTTGCCCCGGCGAAGTATGCTACATTTGGCAACGTTGAACCGCAGGATCCAACGGTGTGACCACTCCTCCAACCGATTCAGGTTCATCTGCAGTCTGTCTTCGACGACAGGGCCCTAAATTACTTCCATATCTTCATGTCATCGGCAAACATTGCTACTTCGCAGTCTAAAGCTCTTGCAGCATCGTCCACGTAGTTCTGAGCCCTGGTGGACATCACTGTCGACCATAGCAGGGTCTGATTTTCTCCGACCGATGCAGACAACCTGCTGTCGACCCAAAAGGAAGTTTTCAATCCATTTAAGGAAGTTGCCACTGATCCCTATTTTTTTCAGTTTATGTTAGAGCCTCTGGTGCGACACAGTGTCGCACGCTTTCTGGAAGTCGATGAAGGCTATGTGGACCGCGTGCCTCTCGTCGAGAGCTCGGGTCCAGCTGTGGAGAGACTGCAGCAAGTTTGTCGTGCAGGATCTTCCTTTTCGGAACCCATGTTGGCACTTCGATAGCAGGCCGTGAACTTCAAGGAATTGCATCAGTTCACTCTTTATGATCTAAATGATCTTTATGATCTAAAGGGAAGTTAGATTAGGTAAGTCAAGGTTAAAACTTTCACAGCTAATTTCAACCCAACCGTTTGAGAGAGGAAAGTCACGGGGTTGAGAAATAAAGTGTCTAGTCCACAAAATGAATAGGCTTCGGTATAAACATGACAGGAGACTTGGTCCGTGTTCCTGTTTCCCTTTGATACAGTTTTAATAATAATAATTTTATTTATAACAGACCCGCCGGGGTCCCATCAAAGCAGGTAAAAATAAACTTACTTGTGAATTTTGGACGCGGTAGGCAGAATCTGTACAAAATGCAATTCACAGTTTCTGAATTAGTAGTCCCTTGAGAAGAATGACTGACGAGAGGTGAAAAAAACTACACTGAAAATTTAAAAATGATTGGAATAATTTAACTGGAGAAAAAAACCCTTGATAAAAAATAATAACAAAAAATGCGAGCAGGACTGGCCAGTATGTAGCGGTATATAACCGATTATAATCGGACACCGTCAGGGCAGAAATAAATGTTAGCTTTGATTGTGATCGGACATCGTCAGGACGGAAATAAATGTCAGCCGCGGGGGCTAGGTATGCGGGTCGGACAGGACTGGCACGCATGTGGAATTGTATACACGATTCAGAACTGACATCGTTAAGGCAGGATTGCTACGCCGGATGAGACTATTCGCGTCAAAGAGGCCAGACGAGTGGAATCCAGACGCGATCGGCCACAGTACTCTTCGAGCCCAGCAGAGGAGTGGGGAAGGCAGGTACGACCAAACTACTAGTAGACTGCGAATACTGAGGATTCCACCGTGAGCGTCGACAGACCGCATAAAGTCGGAATGCGGGAGATGACATCAAGAACCGCGAAAATCGTCGTTATGGGGGAGGAGGGATAGCAGTGGATTTAGCAACCAATACAAAACAGGGGGTTTCTGATGATAAAATTAAGGGTTACCATTTGATCTACCATTAAATCCCAGGAGGACCTTTCTCGAAGTCAAGAAGATGAGTGTTCGGGAATGAGACCTTTAACAGTGCCTTTATGCTTTCCGGTGTAATGTGTTTGCGTAATTTGGACTTTCATACCAGTAAATTAGGCGACGACCTAATTTTTGACGGAAGATAATTCCAAAGGAGGGCATATTTGGAAGCAAAGAAGAGGTAGCGCTTAGATGTAGTGCAAAGAGGCGGCGGAAACACAACGGAGGACTTGTGAGTGGCATAAGACCGATCTCTCGGAGTGAGAGTGCCAATCAGCCGAAGAGTGTAGAAAGAGTTAATGCGAAACAGGAAGCAAAGGCCAGCTTCGAGTTTTCTAACCCACAAAAACGTAATATTTGTCAGTTGACATCTCTGAGTATAAGAAGTACCGGGTGCGACTTGAGAGAACAGTTTCCGGATGAAAAACCTCTGAGCATTTCCGATCTTATAGCAGTCGCAGGCGTTCATTAAACCAAAGAAAGGACTGCAGTATTCGTGGACTGGAAGAACAAACGTTTAATAAAGTCTTAGCTTCATTTCTGGAAGGAAAATTTATGCGATATGTATCCACATATCTGCGCGGCTTTGGCAGAGATTCTGTCTGCATGGTGGGATAATGCAAGCTTATTTGCATAACTTAGGCCTAGGTCCTTTATGGTGAGGCATTCTGAGAGTGGGTTATTCTAAAAAAATTATGGGACCAGGAAGTTTGGCAGGACCAAAACACATGAAACTTCAATTGGATGTTGACAAATCCATCTGCCATATTGAACCCCATCTGCTTAAGCGTAGTAAATCGGCATTACTTCTTCAACACAAACATTTGCTTGTAATTAGAATATGCGTAAACACACTTGAGGTCATCGGCATAAATGAAAGTTTGCGACTTTCCGAATTCAGTCAAAATATCATTAATATAAAGAAAGAAGAGTATCGGACCCAGAACCTTGCCTTGAAAAACGCTACTGGAGATTAAGTGAGTTGTTGAGTAGCTCTGACCTTGCTGTTTAGTCCAATCAGCTAGATGATGGTTCAGGGAGATCTTTTCCTGCTCCTATCTTGAATTCTCAACTTAACGCCCCAGTTGTGAAGCCCTCTTGCACACCAGAAAGCAAAATGCAAGTATATAGCATTGCTGATAACTTTTCCAATCCCATTGCTAGTCTGACACCCCGAATAATAAAACCCTTTCCTGATGTTAACTGTTTCCCGAAACCATTACTTCCATTACCTAACATAAACTACCCTTCATATTTTGCTAACAATTCCCGAAATCCTATTCTCATGCCTCCTATGTTTCCAACCCAGCAAAATAGCTCTCCTCTTCCTGGGTCCTCCTCAAATTTTTCTCCACATAATGCTGCGTCTCTAGCTAGTAGTTACCCCACAAATTTTAGACCGCAGCAACTTTGTCCTCCACGAATTGCTTCGTTCCAACAGCTAAATTTTCCACCTCCGGCTTTTCCTTTTTTATAGGTAACAATGAGAGAAACCTACATATTAGGAATACGATCAGTATTGTCTCCCTCATCGCAAGAGCTGTCGTGCAAAAGATGGCGCACCTAAGAAGTGTAGCTGTTCAGTTTGACACAGACGTATTGTGCATGACAGAATCTTGGGTTCACTTTCGAATTTCAGCCTCGACTCTCAATAAAGATAGCCTCAGTTTATGCCGCCAGGATCGTGTCGAAAGACGCGACGGTGGATGCCTTCTTTACATAAGAGCCTCACTTGCACAATCGCCTTATGACTTGAACATTTCCTCCTTCCCTGGAAATCTATGTTTTGCTTCGGTAATCCTTCCGCAAAATAGGAAAGCCTTAGTCGGATGTGTATATAATCATTCTTGTTCCCCGGACATGAAAGCCGACTCTGTGAACTCTTTGAAAAAATTGAAGAGACGTCTTTCGATGTCAAGATAATCGTAGGCGATTTTAATTTACCAGACATTGACTGGCACACACATACTTCTCCTCCTAAATTCCAGAAGCTGCTTGACACCATTTACTTTTCAAACTTATCTCAATTAGTTCACTCTTTGACCAGAAACGGTAGTGTTTTAGACTTAATTTTTACTAATGGCACCTTCCCTTTATCTATGGAATTCTATCATAACCTTTTTGCAAGTGATCATGCATTAATCCATTGTCGCCTTCCAGTTGCCATTTCCGCAAAGCTAACAGTACAAAGTAGTATTTTTGACTTTGCTTATGTTAAAAAATAATAAGTAAATGACTTTACGTGCACTCTTGATTGGCACAATATTTTTTTCAAATAATTATCTAAATTTTTTAAAAAAATTATTACACTGCGTAACAGAACGTCTTCTTGTCCTTATTCCTCGGAAGATGTTTAAATCGAATACTACTTCCAACGCTGTCCCACACTTTTTTAAAAACAGACTTAAAAAGTTACGGAAGCAGTTTAAAGATCCTTCTGTGAGCTCATTATCAGTTCATCTAAGAATCGTTGAAATATTTGAACTAGCTTTGAAAATGAGGCTAGCGCGAGATAGGCAAAAACATTTCAGTATTTATCGGAAATGGCTTCTTTCCTGAGGATTGCTAAACTTCTATTATTATTTCAGTATTTAAGTCTGACTGTAGTTCTGGCGTACAGAACTATCGAGGTGTCTATAAAACACACTCTCTCACCAAAATCTTTAAATAACTTATCGCCGTAAAATAACGGAATTTCGCATAGCCAATCAAGTTATTAGCCTTTCCCAGCAAGGTTTTTCTTACCAGATCGCTCTTGTTAAACATGTCATCTGTCTGTCAATCTACCTACCTCTCTTCGTAATGACCATCTTTATGTTGTCGTTATTTATTTTGATCTTGGTAAAGCCTTTTATAAAGTACCACATAAAAGACTCTTGGTTGAATTGGAAGCTATGAGAATTCGCAGTCCACTAATAACCTTTCTCAGGCCATACCTTTCTAATCGTAAACAAAAGGTTTTGGTTGGATCTTCACTTTCCACTGAAAGCCTTATTGTAAGTGGTGTCCTACAAGGTACCTTTTTAGGTTTTATTTTGTTCTTGCTTTACATAAGGGATATTTCGGCAGCAGTTAAACATTCTCAATCATTTATTTATGCCGATGATCTCAAATGTGTATATTCTTTCAAAAAATCTACGAGCCTTCATTGCCTGGAGCAAATCCATGCTGACTTGCTTGCTCTCTCAGCTTGGAGCTAAAAATGTCTAATGGAATTCTCTCCGTCCAAATATCGCTATATGTGTTTTGGACCTGATAGGCTACCCCAACCGCTGGTCTTTCAAGGCACACCTATGGCTGAATGTACCTTATTCAAGGATTTAGGTTTAAGCTACACTAGTAAGCTTGATCTGTCGCCGCACGCTGACGGAATTACAGTCAAAGCTGCCCAGATTTGTGGCTTTATTTCTTACAATTTTTATCTTCCTGAAATTAAATTAAGGCTCTGTCGTATGTTTGAACTTCTCATCCTCGAGTATTGTTGCCCATTCTTTGGCTTGATGAATGAAGCTAGTCGTTTAAAAATTGAAAATATCCAAAGACGTTTTTCTAAAAAAAAACATTTAGATAAGGAACATCCCAATAACTCCTTATCAGATAGACTTCAGGTAAATAATCTGAAATTTTTATGGGATTAAAGACTAGGAGCGGGCTTCTGTCTCCTCTTTCGCATTAATCGTAGTTCAACTTTTCCTCGGATTTCAGCACTCACCCCTAGCAGTCGCCCATACAATCTACGCAAATCGTCCTTTACAATACCTCCTCTAGCGTCCTCCACCTCTAAGCGTTCCTTTTTTTCGCTTCCAGATATACCTTCCTCTGGAATATCCTTCCAATAAATATAAGTTCTTCAGAAAATCAACACACATTTAAGAGAAGGCTATGCCTTTATCTGAATACTGTCTTGATTAAACTTTTATTTTTCTCATCCTCCCCGGACAACATTCTGTATGACACTGAGAAAGGGCCACCGGGAATTTAGTATGCCGCCATTAAATTTCCGTATCTCTTCACATTTCCTTCCTTTATGAGTAGTCTCGCTTCCTAAGATCCCTCACCAGAAATGTTAATTTTTCCAATTTTTCAGTTCATGCATCATGCCCTCACAGAATGCGCTCCATCGACGCTCTTGGCGAAACCTTCTGTATTCGCCATATACTAGTAGTCTGGTCGTATCCCCCTTGCCCCATCCTCGGATGGACTCGGATAAATGTAACCGATCGCATCTAAGTTACAATCGCCTTGAGACTGGTTTTCATCGTGCCCTCACAGAATGCGCTCCATCGACGCTCTAGGCGAAGCCTTCTGTATTTGCCATATACTACTAGTCTGGTCGCATCTCCCTTGTCCCATCCTCGGATGGACTCGGATTAATGGGACCGACCGCATCTGGGTTCCTATCGCCTCGAGACTGGTTTTCAATTTCACCACTTATTCAAGACCGCATAAAGGCCAGTCCTGACCGACCCGCCTAGTTACCCCTTCATGAAATCCGTTACAAAATGCCATATACATCTGACATTTATTTCGTCCCTGACGATGTTCGATTATAATCCATTCTGTATCGCCAAATGTAGACTAGTCCTGCCTCATTTTTCTGTTTCTTTTTTTCCGAGGGTTTTTTTTCTCCTGTAAAATTGAGCCAATCATTTTTTAATTTTCACGCGGAGTTTTTTTTCACTCCTCTTTTATCATTCTTCTTAACGGACTCCTAATTCAAAAACTATGTACTGCACTTTGTACAGATTTTGCCTACCTCGTATTAAATTCGCATGTAAATTTATTTTTTCTTGTTTCGATGGGGCCCCGACGGATATTTATTAAAAATAATTATTTATTACTATCATTATTTGTTTATTAAGATAAATAAGTGTAATCCTTTGAGTACCCTATTCGCAACGTATAAATATGTGATATACAGATACATGTTCTGGGCTGAAATAGTTCAAACAAGTCCATAATGGTAGGGCAAAATGAGAACGAGTTACATGGAGTGAGCTCTACTTCTCATCCCTGTTGGTCATTTTGGAACATAAATATGTCAAGATTCTTTTAAAACTTTTTATTGATGAGGACATCACAATAAGGTGAGTGAATGTCAGCTAGGGGCCAACGATGTATGAATAAATTACACAGTAAGAGAGAAATCGAATGCACAAAATAAGAATTGTACAATGTGACTGGTGACTAAAACGCAGAGACTAGCAGAACGCAAAAAGGGGATGGCAACAGGCTGTTCTGAATGAATAGGCCCGTATTTGAGGAAGTTTGACCACAAAACAGGGACTGAAATCGTTAGGTGTCACAGAAAAACCACTAAGAACAATATCCTCCACTTATCTTAAGTTTTAAACCAGCGGCTTCAACTTGACATGTTGCTGCCTCATTCTGCTATCTCATAGGAGGCCAGTTCTGCGCATGACGTTAATGTGAATAGGCGTTGTACTCCCACTGCCCTGGTCATCAGAATACAATTAAAACGTCCTGGTCGCCGCCCTCTGGTCATCAAGAAATCTGTTTGAGATGTGACTTTGGTAATGGATTGCATGGTGCGACTTGACAAGGAGATGGTTTCCCGGAGATGGGCGCCTGTACCAATCGCTCCAACACACTGGTTTGACTTCAGCACTGTATCCGCTGCCAGGTCAAGCTTTACTGAATGGACACCAATATTTGGTATGCTATGGTGCTGTTCCGGCTAGCAAGCAACCGATTTGCTCCATTGGCACCCATCCACATAGAGGAGCATTTCTGCTGCATGTCACGCCGCTCTTCATTCCTCGGCTCCAAAAGCCTGCTCATTGCATTCACCAAGAGCTCCCCCAGTATGAGTTACCAGTGAACGCATTGGATAGCCGGTAGCTAGACTAGTAGGCAGGTCCTGTCTTTCCAAGCTTCCTGTACCCCATGACGACCGAAGACCTCTGGCTCTCGTTCGTCATCCAGGCACTTATTCCGGCTACCACAACCGTGAAGCAAAAATGCCTGAACAGGTGTTAAATAGGTCCCTCCGTTTAAAATACTTGATGAGTCTATAGGCATCGTTTAAGCCTACCGCAGACCCCTCGGACAGTATATTCTCGACACGAAGATGTCCTTAACCTGGACGTCTGGCTATAGGTCCTCTGCGTCGTTTAAACCACATTTAGTTTAAAAAAGCAGAACCCAACTGTAAGGGAACAGTAAGGACGTTGTTAACTGGTTAGCTGGCAGGGACATGAAGTCAGGTGTTTGGTTCCCACTGGCAAAAGAAGCCAGATGATCGCTCCACTGTCCCTGTTTTCTTTGCAAGATTTCTCGATATTTGAAGCCATACACTCACCCCTCGAGGCATGCCACATGGTCTGGGGTACGGCTCAGAAACTGGCTTTCCTCTCATTGACGGATAGTTTGACCAGTTTAATGACTGCGCCCACTTGAGTCACCTTAGATCATCAAAACTTGGTGCTGGTACGGCGACAGCATTGTCATGGTCAACACTGTTCAGCCACATCAGGTGTGAAAGTCTTTCCAAGAGCTCCGGTAATAGGACGGACAATGGTTTATAAACTTCCCGCACGCCAGACCAAAGTTAAAATGACCGCGATGGGTGGATGTTGAGTGACAGTACGCCCTACTCAACGCATAGCATTGTCCCACTCCAACATCCGCCACAAGGACATGTGATAAACTCAGTTAAACAGCAAGTCGAAGTCAGCGGGACAGAGGACCGTCGGTAATCGTCAACTGTGCTGGAATTCGTGGGTTAACTGTGTGTATCACTGTCATTTTCCCATTACCATTACTGAGACATTTTCTAAGACCTCGAGAATAAAGATTTCATAACAATGATTTCTGAATTCTCAGAATGATATAACAAGTCACTCAGGATTTTGAAACAAGTTCTCATAGTAAACCATTTCCAACCTGCTTCTGATCTCGAAGTCCAATACAGGGGAAGGTGATTTGTCGTTATTCGACCGGAGCTTCTTTCGCCGAAGGACATGTCGGGACCTTATGCTCAAGGAAGATGCTAGTAATCGCCAATCCAAAAACGACCATCACCTCCGATATCCGGCAAAAATGTGCTTTTGTGGATTGAATGGGAGCAGCGCTCGCCAATGATCTTTCCTGTTCTCAAGCATCTGATCATTACGAGCGTGGAAGAATTTGGCGTGAAGAATGCTCCATTCGCACCTGTAATCAAATGTAAAACTCCGAGCGTCGGAAGTATGCTTGTTACCGGTACTAGTTAATTAACTCAGGAGGGTTGGTGGTCTCATAATGTGGAAGTCAGGCGACCTCGAACGAAGCAACTGAATTTTGACACAGTCTGTTGAGGCTGGGTCTGCCTTTGTGGATAATAGGTGAGTAAAAAGAGGTGAATAGAAATCGCCTCTCTCGGGCTACCGCGTGGAGTCCCGTATGTGTATGACCTGTTTGAAGGCCTGTGTCCAGATAATGGCTTCAACTGTCATCATGGAAAATCAGTTGCTTACGGTGGCACTTAGTTAGTCCACAGATCTTAAGGGTGATATGGCTGAGGACCACATGTTGCATAATAGAGCTTCAAGGGATTTTTGTTTTTCTCAAGTGCAGTCAGGTCTGAGGGTTCTTTTGGCACTCTTCCTAGGGGGATTGATGTAAAGGGGGGAGGGGCGGCGCAGGACAATGACGTTATATTAAAACAGGCTAACAAAGACCGTGATAATTTTTGTTGCAAACGGTAAATAATTAACGTAGTGGAATGGTTGCCATTGACCATTCTCGAGAACGCAAGGTAGGCACTGATACTGCCACACGCTCCGGCATTGTGAAGTTCTGTATGATGTTTTCACCTCGTCTGACCAAGCACCAACAGCTCGAGACTGGAAGGTGCCCGGCCACTCAACTCTGAGGTCGGCTCAGACATGCTTTTACGCAAGCTGCCCAGATGCCTTACACAGCGGTTGTTGAGAGTACGTCACACGTCCGTCCGTCAAACTGCTCCGACAACTTATTTCTCATCAATTCTCCGCAGAATACAATGTCCCCTTTACTGACGTTTAGTTCCTACCTAAAACCTGGTGTGAAGTTCGTGTTGACCTGCCCATGAGTTTCGCTGTCGCGGTAAGCCAACCTCTTGAGGCACTAGTGAGACCGATTTCGTAGGTTAGATCACAGTTCGCAGCCTGGCATAATGAGAGGATATTGTTGGCGTACTTGCTTGTTATCAGTAGGCGTGGTAAATTATGTTCCGCTGTTCGTCGGCGTCGGTCAAGTTAGGGTGCTACGAATTCGACAACACCTTCGAGAACGTGGTTTGGCTCTGGTGTTGCTGCCTTACCATTGCCTTGCTCGTTGCCTATAGTTAAAGCTGAGGGTTGGACGACGGGGGGGGGCTGTTATGCTTAACAGCCCATCAGATAGCCTTTGATATGTAAGTTTTCGGTCCTGCTGTCATTTCTGCCCAAAAAGCCTACGCCCGTATAGCATGGGCTAGGACTTTTCTAACGGGGAGTTCGGTTTGCATTAGTCTACGTGTACTGGTCCATTCCGCATACTGGCAATGCCGGATACTGTCCAGTGGGATTGACTTACATCGAAGACATGATTTTCTGCTTCCCTTGTGACCTCCCACTCGGTATTTACGTGATCTCAATGTGGATTAGTTTGGCGTTGAACGCCTTGGCTCGTCGTAATGCTGCTTGATCAGTGCACTTTCTCCTTCTATTAGCCAGCGCGGTGTATCACTTTCGATTGTCCCCCATCCGTTCATTTTCTCTCTACCGCCTTGCATACCCTGTCAACTCGAGGGCTGCTTGCGATGGCTCTCAGGACATTCGCGAACGTCCTAGTGCTTATGTTTTACCGGAATAGGCGTCTAAACAGCCCAGTGACTTTCTGCGTGGTCTTCCTTTGTCGCCTTCAGTTAGCCTCTGCGTTCGTGTTTTGCAACAAAACGTTCCTACGACAGCTTTTCGACCGTTCCGCGGGCCGTCAGTTCACTGAGCCGGCACTTGATACGGAGGGAAAAGTGTCCTCTAAATAAAAGGTAGAATAAGCAGAATAGGAAATGCCATAGAAACCTAAGCTACAGGCCTTTGCCACTACAACCAGGTCTGGTGTCGTATAGAACTTAGGTAACTTGATCCAAACGTGCTTAAACTTGCGTCGTCCGGTGGGGCCTCGTAGCTCAAGCGGTTAGAACGTTGGCTGTACTAAAGCCTTCCCTTTACTGCGTGAATCCGAAACCCCCGAGGTGGCGATTTTTCCACGATTGGGTCAATAAACATTTATGAAATGTCAACCTCATAAGAATTAACTGGTGGATGTGTATGAAGTTAAAGAAGATGAAGAACATTTGGCAGTTATAGTAACTTTTATTTTTACGTGTTACCGTGAGGAGAGCTTGTTTGCAAAGAATATTTGAGAAGTTCCTGTCCCAGATCAATTCCCGTAAAATGACTTCTTCTCTGCATCAACTGCGAAAAAGGCAGATTGTCCAAAACTTGACGGTAAAATTTTAATCACTTTTTGTCCGTATGATAGTGCATGAGATGAATTCTAAAATAAAACAGACGTGTGGCTTTGGGCACACTTGGTGTTGCCTTCTCTGTTTTTCCATAAAGCTCAGGAGGCATGAAGTCGATCTGATCCCAGCCAAGGGATAAACATTGCCCATTTTGCTGTAATGTACTCAGGTGTTTCCGGTTACTCAAAATGCATGCGCGTTCTTTCCTAGTTTGACTTTCGATCTTATTGATAACATACTAACGTAAATTAGACTAAAGCTCTGAACACGGGCCATTTTCCAGCAGATTCAGTGGCTGATCTGAAACTTTTCAGGAAAAGACGGTATGCACGTTGCGTAAAAACATTGTACTCTCCTAATGCGTGAAGCAATCAATATAGTTACTTCAATAATATACCTACGAATGCGCTAACTAGCGGTGTAGAAGTCCTGTCTCAACCGAGCAGTATATGAGCCGTCGTTCATGATTCAGATTTCTGGCCGGATTATTCTGTACTGATACGCTTATTTTTGGAACTTACAACACCGAAACCGTGGCTGAAACCATTTTATATACTCTGCTCTTTTTCATATTCGGACTACTTAATTTATCTTACTTCATAATCAAGGAACGTGGTGGTTCATTCATTGGCTTTGGGCAACTACCCCGAAGCATTTCATGCTGGTTAGCTAAAAGAAAGTTGGCCTTCGGTCATCCTAACCGTCTTTAGGCGCATTAGGCAAGGACACGATTTTCTGCAAAATAAAACATCAATTAGTTTTTCTCCAATATCTGTCTTTCAAAGTCCACATCTAGCCCGTTCTATAGAGCTTTGTCACACTTGAGTTTTGTTACAGGTGACGTAGCAAATGAACTTTCGTTTAAGAACTATTTAGAACTTCTACGCTCCTCCACGATCGTATCGTCCGACGACGGCCTTTGTTGTCCTTAGTGCCTAAGTAACCGACTGCTATCATTATGTTGCCTATCGCCCCGTTTAATGTCCCCCTGAAACAAAGTCATTCACTCTAGCGGTGGGCCATTCCAGACGCACTTGAACAGGCCGCCTAAGTTATGGCAGCGCATATAACTCTGACAGAAGCACCTGAACCTGCCCCACTAAACATGTTAGGGCAGCTGCCGTTCCTCCCTCTCTCCTAGGCATGCCTTATGAGCGTCAATCCACACCCTGGCCTCTCCAGCCGACATTTCTGCCTAGGACAGCAACTTGGGGGATAATAAGAACCTCGTTCTGGTACCTTCTGTCTTTTGCAGTTGTTCGGGATCAGGTTGGCCTATTGTGGCGCCTTACGTGCCTCCACTAATAGCTTCGCCTCATATTAACACGCATGTAGGCACAGCGCACAGTGCTCATCATTTTATCTTTGCGGTTGGCTGCGATCTGCGTGACCTCAATTCGTTTCTGTCGTGGAGCTGAAGTCTAGCATTCATGTTGGTAAAACTCTAATTTTGAATTTGAATGTTGGTACAGAGGCGATCTTCATCGTCCATTCAGGCTGTCTATGCAGCTGGTCTGTTCATCAAGCTCTACCGAAGGAATTGTCTGCTTCCATTAGTTGGCTATTTTCGTCGTTGTACTTTTCCAGCCGACCCTTCCGTCGACGACGTGTGTTTCACAAGGACTTCCGTGGCAAGTAGGTAGGTCGCATTTTGCCATGAGTCTCACTTACTCTTCTTTTTTCTATCGCCAGAGAAATGCATATATTTTTAAAAGTCTGCTTCAAATGTTTCCGATCGGCTGCTATGTCACGATCAACAAACCATGACCTTTACAGCCTCAGTAACAACAAACCTGAGCACATGCCACTTGCATTCTTTAAGATACTTCCGGCTAAATATGGGAACTGTTCAGTTTAGATCAGGATGTTGTTATCATAAAAAAATGTCGAACCTGTGCCATGCGTTTGTCTGCACACCGTGACACCCTGAAATAAAAAGTCGTCTGCCTCCTAATTTGCGGTTAAGCAAGAAAACCGCCAGCAGACGTGAATACGCAATAGTGTTTATTGGTAAGAAGCCTTGTCGTCACTCCCCCCCTCCCCCCTAGAAATTAACTAGTAAGTTACCAGAAGTGATGGTGTAGTCGGAATGGGGTTGCACGGATAGGAGCATTGGAAATACCGAAGACATTACTTAGCAAGCGCATGGTACAAAACCTCTTGTAAAAGATATTTATATTCTGGGAGTCTGTAATTTCTTAAAAATTATGAAGCGTAATGTGGAGGGAATCGGTGAGAATGCCAAAATAAGTCTTATATTTCGCATAGCGTACCCCTACCACGATGAAAAAGCGAAAAATGATAAAAATAATGTGCTACTTGTTTTGTCGAGGTAGCGAGATATATGCAACTTTTGTGAAAATGCAGGCGAAAACGCATAAAAGGACACAGGAGGCGGTAAACGTCATCGGCCCTATTTAGTAAGCATCAAAGATAAGTCAGGGTAAAACTAGCGGTTTTTATGTATTTAAATTGGTTGTTAGCGGCCGCTTTCTCCACTTATACCCTGTCGAGAACAACGCGGACTATAGTCATTGCGTCAGGTGTAGTAATTTTGGATATGATGCATTTACTATAGAAAAACGCGATGATGTCGATAAATTGCGATTCCATGCGATCATGCACTGGTAAAACGAGGAAACCCAGGCAACGCAGTACTTCGGTTTCTCAATAGATGGGCGTACGTGTCCTAAACGTCCAAATTTTACCAAAATTTTTCGAAAAATACTTCTGCTCTATGTATTGAATTCCTCTCTCAGATAGACTAACATGCTGTAGGAACTTTCTTTTCCTTCGTGGAACTCATTGTGCAGATTGACGTGGTTGGGATCACTTTACATTTTTTATGTCTTCAGGATTCACATAACAATCGAGCCATTTTGCTCACTGTCCTCTGCTACCTCCTTGTTGGCTGGCACGAGAACCCGGCGGCTTCGTTTGTAAAGGTCTGTTCGCTCGCGTGGGCCTTGGAGACGGAGTTGGTTTTGAGGACTAATGATTAGACTTCTTTGTGATTCCATCTAAATTGAGATCTGTCAATTTCAGCGTGTGTTTCACAAGGACTTCCGTGGCAAGTAGGTAGGTCGCTTTCGCCATAAGTCTCAAGTATTCTTCCTATCTTCTATCACCACAGAAACACATATATTTGTAGAAGTCTGTTTCCAATGTTTTTGAGCGGCTGCTATGTTAAGATCAACAAACCAAGATCCGTGCAGCCTGGTGTGCGCTGGCAGTTCTCCGGTACCTGTTTCGCTGCTGGTAGATGCGCTTGCACACTCATTGAGTACACAGGTTGTGCGTATGACTACTGGGTCATCCACGTCTCTTCTGCCGTTGATTTGCTGGTCAAAATCCTGGTTGTGAACGAGGGACTGTGGAGTGGTACGTCTAGGTGAGGGTCTGGTCATCCACCCGCGCCCCTCCCTTTCTCTTGTCTTCATGACCCTGTCTTAAGATCCTATCCAGGTGGGGGAGGGGAAGAGAGTACGATGGATGCTGCGCAAGTCTGCAATCAACATAAACTAATTCACGCGCAAGTCACCGTGCCTACTTTACCTTGCTGTGGGACACACGGTGGACCTTGTCGGATTGCGACGTCATACTATCGTTTGTCTGTTTATCTGTCGTGTCATGTTGCCGAAGTTTTGTTTTATTAGGTAGTGCAGCATTGAATTTCACCGAGAGTTGCTCATTGCATGACCATCTCCATATCATTAATAGAAAGAGTACGGAACGGTAAGAGAAGAATTTCTCCACACTATTCAATTGGTTTTCAGGTTATCAAATAAAAACGAACACACTAGGCTGACAAAATGTGTGACTTCACTCTGGCTATGGAGCTGTAATTCAATGCTGAAAAGGCTTGCATATTTACGGTAGCCTTACTCTTAAATGCAACAAGCGCTTTCTACTACGAATTTTTCACTCCCTTGTCCGCATATACTTAGACATTGTCTCCCTGATGGGAGATAATGAACTCCTAAGTGACTGCTGGAATCGGATGGGGCTTAAGGCTCCGCCATAAGAAATGACACTCATTTTCTTGGGTTGACTGTGGAGGGCTACATAACCCGTAACCGTGAGACTTTGGCACAGTGGTTGTAGAGGTAAATAAAGAGATTGTGACGATGATGAGTTTCGCGTTTTTTAGATTATACCGATGGCTAATTACACAATAGTGGTTTCACTCCTTCACTTCTCAATCACGTCATGTCGAATAAGTGACATACGGCCTTATCAATACCTGCCACTAAGTGGCCGATACTCCTTCCATAACCTAACCACCTTCTTTGCACAAATTTACTTGAGTCTTAGAAGAAAAACGTTTTCTGCCTTTGGTTTCGCCGGTACTAGGAGTTGTTTAGGAGATTTGGCCGCATCAGAAGCTCTTAAGTTGTGCCGGCATGAAATAACAGGTTTTCGACCAGAATAACGGGCGAAACACATGTACGGTCGCGGTGGAAGTAGTCTGGCACTGTGTCTGTCTGACTGCTAAGGTCGCATTTAAGGCGTCTATGCATGACACATGCGAACCTCTCTGAGCGGTCAGCGCGTAAGCAAGTCGTGCCTGAATAGGTCTCTTTCGAAGAATTTTCTCCAAGTTCGCGCCCTAATTTCCTTTAAAAAATAAACAAGGGGCGTCTCATTATGTTTTAAAGGGTAGTCTTGTATTTAGGATGGTTAATTGATCGTGCTGATACTGTTGTTGATACGAAGGTCTCCAATGAAACCATTAAGGGCTTAATCGTAGATTAACACCACTAACATGTTCAGTGCAGGCAGACGCTGGCAAGCCTGTTCCGAAGCACTTCGGTCACTCGTTATTACATCTTTGTTACGACCTCTTACGTTTGGTTGCTCCTGAAACTGATTCCTGCCGTTTTGAAGCAGATCAGTAACTCCGACAAACCTCTACAAGCGTTTCCCAGGAATCTTAACGGGTTCCAAAACACTTGATTTGGGCCCTCAAAGTATCCATGTCGTGCAGTATTTTTTACACCTTACATGAAGAAACCGTTAGCAACATAGTCACAGTAACGCCCCGTAGGCAGGCGCTCATTAATCAGTCTCCAGAGTTCCCGTTTGACATTTCCTCCGCAGTATCCTTAAATGCATTTTAAGTAAAAGTTGTTCAGAAATTTTGACTGATTCCGATAAATTTTTCCTTCCTTACCCTGCGCAGAACAGTTTGAGGAAGACGGTTAGGCTTTGTTCACATTTATGTTGTAGAATTATATAATGTAGCCTCACCAAAAATCAATTGTCATGTAAACGTCGAAGTATATACTCCTTTATAGGGCTTTTGCTAAAGTAGTAAACTAATCTGCATCTGTGATGCGGCTTTCATTAACGACTACCTTGGGTATTGCATACTTCCCAGTTGGCCCGGTTAATGCGTGACGGCGTCACGGTGCGCCAACATCAGAGAAAAAATGGTTATGAATTATAGTTCTTTAACGGATGCATAGGCGGCGTACTGCAATTGGAGACGTTATACTAAAAAGTTTGTTGTCAAGCTAATTATAACTAACATATTTTCTTTATCTAAGATCCTTCCATTTTTCAGCTGTGAAAAAATCGGCTCCTCGGTGGAATTCTAACCCACGACAGTAAGGTGAAGGCTTTAGTAAAGCCAACGCTCTAATCACCTGAGCTTCAAGGTTCCGCCGGATGACGCGCGTTTAATCAGATTCGGATCAAATTACCCACCCAACGAACTGGCACGTCTGGAATCCACGAAATATGATACAGTTAGTTGACTGCCCAAGCAGTATCTGCTAAGTACTTCACCCAGAATCCACCAGATAATTACTAGGCCCACGTAATTCGTTGATATTTTTGGCAGATTTTGAACAATTCATATTGATTCAACTGCGAAAAACTTGAAAACTTCGAAAACCCCGCAATTTCACTTACTTATCTACATCCATGCTTTGAGAAATTTATGATTTATTCGCTGTTTCTGCCACTGAATCCAATAAATTGAGAGTTGTAGCTAAAAAATAACACAAATATCCAACATTTAAATGCATCTGTAGTGGGTGCTTATAATTATACAGTAGATCGGTTAACAACTGAAATGTCAACCGAAATTCGTAAATGCGCTATTGTTTAGGATTGCGTTATAAAATTAATCATCGTGCGGCATAATTTAATAATAAGTCATTTGTCTCAGGATGCCAGCTTTCGAATAAACTTTTTTCCGGTGGCATACAAAAAGGATACTTTGTAAAAACTGGCTACTTTAATGGCATGCATTTGTCTCATTGGTTTTCGATGCCCTTATATATTCAACTATATTTCATGCAAAACATGCATACAGATTTTTATTTTACTCATTCAGTAGAAAAGTACGCCTTTTTTCAATTTAATGTCCAAACAAAGGGCATGATTTAGTTTTCAAATCTTTTCCCATCCCCAAATAATTTTGAACCCAACCTGCGGTTACACTTGCATTCAGGGTTTCCAAACTACAAGCCGCATATTTTCCGCGTGCGGAAAACCATGCATTTCTCTGCGGTATTAAGAGGAGACAACTTGGGTTTCATAAAATTTAGCAGTGGAATTGAACCATATTGCCAAATTTAAAAGCCACATTGGAAAATACTGAAACAGGACGTTTAGTCAAAAGGCCATTTAACAGTATTGAAAAATTTCAGAATTATAATCGTTTTTAAAACAGAACTATTTTCTTCATCTGAGTATAAAATTGAAAAAAGACATAATGTTCTATAAAATAGGCAAGAGAATGAATACTTGTCTTCATGTTTTCCATGAGATATAATTGAATATTTTAGAGTATCAAAAATCCATGAGAAGATTGCATGCTACTGAAGTAGGCGTTTTCTGCGGAGTACGGTTTATGTATGCAGGTGGAAAGAAGTTCTTTTGAAAGCCGGCATCCTGAGGTAACTGAATTATGGAATAACTAAATTGTTACTAAGGAATTACTATAGAATTATGCTGCACGATGAATGATTTTACAACTCCACTTAATAAATCTTTTCGAGAGGAAAACGTGTTTCAGAATTTTGGTTGAAATTTCATGAGTTACCCCACTTACTTTATATAAGCAAAGAACGATTCGTCCCCATCGTCTGCACACGCGGCTTTCGGTCTCATAATAGTAAATAAGAGATTTGATATCGTTTTTCGCATCGTATTAAAATGATTTAAAACGCAGGTTGTTCTAAAAAAATCAATTTATTATCTAATTTTTTCAATAACGAAATACTGTGAAGCTTCGAATGTCAGGTTTATGCAGATGAAAGTGCCCAGGAAGTGGATATAATACGGAACTTTAAGTTTCTCCTTTCTGTGGAGGATAACTGCAATTTAATATCCGTGAACAAATGGCAAGTAACCTGGTTCTTCGCATGCGAGGTTGCTTGATGTAGAATAGCACAATTTTCTGAGTAAAGTTCCGATTGAACATCAGCGGAATCAGTGGGATTCGGGATTAATTCCATGGTTCGAAGTAGTACAAAGTAGGTCAGACAATATTTTCTGTTTACAGACACTTTTGACATCAGTCAATAATATACTCTTTGGGGTCTGCCGCAACACATACCGACTGGAACATGAAATATTTGTGTGCATTTATATTTGGAATATGGTTTGTGACTGTTTCTAGCAAAATCGGCTAAATTACAGAAGTTTGGCATTAAGTCAAATCCGAACCTCGCAGAATAATGTGTTTTTCTGCCTGCCCTATCTGTGAAAATACAGTGAAGCCGATGCCTGGCTTTGGTCGTGTCTGCATGTTACCAGCCTGGTAGGCGCTGGAAGTTCTCCGGTACCTGGTTCCCTGCTGAGACATGCGCTTGCACACCCACTGGGTAAGCAGGTCGTGTGTATGACTGCTCGGTCATCCACGTTTTTTCCGCTGTTGTTTTTACTGGTCAAAATCCTGGTTAAGTATTTGTTTTGAACAAGGAGGTGTAGAGTTGTACGCCATTCCCGGTCTTCAGTCCTCATGACTCTGTCTCAACACCGTATCCAGGTGCGGGAGGAGAAAAGAGTGCTGCGGATGTTGCGCAAGTCAAAATTCACTATAAACTGATTCACACGCAAGTCACCGTGCTTACTTCACCTTGCTGTGGGGCACACGTAGACATTGTCGGATTGCGTCTGACGAGCAGTCATGTCACTAGACTGACCGAGTTCAACTGGCCGCATTTTTGGGAAACTGGCTGTATATTTTATGACATTCAGTGTATTTGAATAGCAATTTGTGAGCCTCGGAAATGCAGCCTGCTTTGGCCAACAATCCATTGCTTTACTACTTGTATTAACTCCAGTAATTGTGCTACAGTTTGTACACCCATGTTTAGGATTGGGCTTGGGGGTTAGTTGTTAGGCAACTAGGGTTATGATTGGGGTTGGAAGATATGAGTTAGGGTTAGGATTAAGGTTTGCGCTATGTTGCTGACTAGGATAAGTTATTCGTGTTCAGTTTGGGATTAAATTGATTGTTTACCGTTGCGATCGGCGATTGCTTCCTCAATTTCGTCTCACCGTTAAAATTAAGCTTTCTTTATAAGTCCGACTGAGTGTGCAGTCTATGGTTATCGGAAGTGGAGTTTAGTGTCAGTTTCTCTCCCTTTTGCTACAACTTCCATATATGGCCTCCGTCTTATTTGGTACCTACTTGGGCGGTTTAAAATCGGTTACCTTGAGAGGCCAGTTATCATTACTCTTATTGGAGTTGCTTTTTAATGGATTCTTACAGCGAGTTTTCGTATTTCTCGCTGCTTACTCTGAGATTCTATTAGTCCTTAAATCAAACTAGCACAGTTGCTTCTAATTCCCCAGTTTTCTCTTAGTTTTCGCACATCTTTCAGTGTTTCCCCCTAGCCTCATCCATAGAACCCCTATTACTAAGGTAGGGGTATAAGAGGTGCATCAACTTCCCATTTTCCAGTAAGGCCGCGGTTCCGAGCCTTGCCGAGTAATTATTCTACTCTGTGTTTAAGATATTCTTTATGCTTCTTACTCTTACAAAATGAATTACACTAATGATGACCGAAAAACGGTTTGAAACTTTCCAAAAAACATTCTAAATGCGACGACTGTGTTGTTACTGGAATTTGCGCCAAATTAATTCTTCTAAGAGACTTAAGGGTTTCTCGGACCTAGGGTTAGATGGAATTGGTGGGGGTTTGCATTAGTTTGTTGGTCGTTCCTATAAATGCCCGTCTATCTATCAAAAGTATCAAGCAAAACTAAAAACCGTTTACAATTGAGTCCTAGAGATGTAATTCAGCCGGAATGCCACTGTTTTCTGCGCAAGATAATATCATCTTTTTCGCCACCATTCGCGTTAGTCTGTGTTTGGGGTAGGATGAATCAGTCATATTTAAGGCAATTTACACGTGAGCCCCGTAAACTGACACCATTCCTCACTAGAACGGAGTTAAAAGTATTTCCATACGGCAAGTTGTTTAAGAAGAACATAACTACTTTATTCACATAAAATGACAGTCATTTGATGCAAATTCAGATCATTTTTGTTTCTTAAACTGCCGCATTTTCTAAAATCCTGACAGCAGGCTGCTTTGATTTTTTTCTCTACTATGCCCCACACATTCAATTGCACGCCTTTTCAGATTTTATATGCGGATAAGTACGTCAGTCGACATGTGAAGTTGTTTCTAAATGCGGCATTTTGCAGTATCCGTATAAACAGGTGTTGGAATAAAACAAGAGTCTCAGATTCCTACAGAAAATCGATAAAAGAATTTACCTTCAGTTGTCGTCGTCAGCAAATGACGAATAATATTTATAAATTTAACAGAAATAGCAAAGACGCTTGATATAAGCGGCGATATTTTAAAAGAGACCTATTGAAAATGTGCGAAATAATTAGTCTCTTCAAGCGAAAGGAATTATATACAGAATTCAGGTAGAACAAAATTACAGTCGTTGGCGAATGGCAGACTTGGAACTTGTATAAATTTGCCCACAAACGACCAAATTTAGAATCGCTCTTGATACTTTTGCTTTATGCCCTTCATTGATAGGTTATTTAGGCGAAGAGGCCTGTGAAAAGACAAATTATTCAGTTTGCCAAGAATGATTATAAGCGATAAGGACACGTGTTCTATTGGTAACGCGCAAAAAATTTCCTTACTTCTCTACGAGGAACTGAATACCAAATGTCATTTGAAAGACGCACGCTAATAGAATTTTGCGCAGATATGGTTCACCTCGAAAAATGTGTTTTATGTTTGTGTTAATAAGTTTGCTATCCTTAGTGAAGGCATCCGAAATATCTTTAGATTTGCGGAAGGAAAACTTGAATTGGTAACTTTCAAATGGAATTTCTCATCACAGTCGTAAAACAGTCTCACAGTAACCATCGAAACATTTATGTTAAAGTCAACCTCGGTGACGGCCCAGACCTGCCTTTACAGGCCAATAGGGTGCCCGTAAACCAGAACAATTTAAGACTCATAATAGAGTTGACTAAATATGGTCATGGATATTAAAGTAAACATCTCAATTCATTAAATAAATTGTAATCTCCTATTAGCCGTGCAGTATTCAACGTGCATCACTGTACTATAAACGTAACAAATGTAATGCCCTCTTTTCTTTTCTTAAGCGAACAGGCTAAGATGTATGTATAAATAAACTGTAATTGAAGTATCAAATCGCCAATGGTTATTTCACTGTTTGCCATCGCCATGACTGACTGCTAGTCTTTCATTTAGTAAACATTTTTGTATCAAATCAAATGCATCAAAAATGCAGACTAGTTCGTCAGAAAGCAAATTCGGTGGTGTCAAGTGGGGCCATATTATCCGTTTCTCGTCCACAGAACGTCATCCGCCGACCATTTCAATCTAAATTCAGAAGACGCAAGGTTCTTTCTAAGCCCTGGTTTTTCGTCCCAATCATTCTCTTATCGATGGAGTTAGAGGTTAACATGCAGTGTGGTGCATCCGAAAGTATTCAGGATATCATGGATATGACTTAGCTGATTTACGGTGATTTTAGGACAAGAAAAGGGCATTTGCCGTACTTCGCGCTTATGCTGTTGAAGGTGGTAGCGTCAAAGAAAAATCGAATGAACCCATCGTTTCATGCAGTAAAGTGAGCGCCGCCCCACGTGACGCAAATTTACTGAAATAAATTCCCCGAATCTCCATTTTAAAACAGTTTCAGACACAGAGACGGGGGTTTGCTTGCGTGTGTCCTCAATCAAATACACATTGCGTTTTGTCTTTCACATGTCCACGGAACGCCGTTTTCAGTTTAGGCTAAGCTGTTTTCATTGACTGCTGATCAGGTGATGTTTTTCATCAAAACACGAAAGCCAAAGACAAACAGGTAATAAACACAGACATTGATAAACAGACCTCTTAAAATGCCTGTCAGTGCGTGATGCAAGGCCAAATTATGGCTCAATTCTTGGACAGGAACGACTGAAAACAGACTCGAAATTGTGTCGCCGACTGGTTACTTTTAATCTTCTATGTTCCATTCACGACAGCTCGACCGTCGTTACCCACGGTGTCAACCGTGTGCCCAACAGCAGTTTGATTTGAGGGAGGGGGACTTGTGCGTGAATTAGTTTAATAGTCATTGGAGACTTGCGTGGCATCTACTGCAATCTCTCCTTCTTCACCCCCAGGTACTGCGTCAGGACAGATTAAAGAGGACCTAAGGCAGGAGAAAGTACAGGCGGCTAGCGCTCCGCGAGCCTGCACCTATGTGCGTCGCCGCACTTTCCGCATGTGGCATCTGTTATGCGTGCGCAGCTCAATAACGCGTGCCGTACACTGACCTTCAAGCTTGACCGAAATAATCGTGTCGGACTAAAATCTACTGAAATAAGTATAGTATGTATACATAGTATGCAACAGATGCTTGGGGGATTCATCCGATCCTTACCGGTGGTTGTGGTAACGGTGAGAGCTAAACTGATATGCCTAAGGAAACCTAGGATTTGTGTTACCAAAACTGCCGACCAAATTGTTCGTTCATCAAATTACCCGCATTCAGACGACAGGCCAAATGGTAAAAAATTACCCAGATGGTGCTATATTTGTTTATATTTTAAGGGCATTGATAGGTCTTTGACGCTATAAAGTACAGCTACTTAAAAATATACGAGATGAAGTAACAATTGCCTGGGTTTTATTCGATTTCAAGCAACACTTAACGGTTAAAACCACCCTACTTTTGCAAACAAGAAACACGCAAGTTTCCTATTCATCGGTAGTCCATATTCTCATCCACTTTTGTACCATCTTCGATTCAAGCCCGAATAATTTGGCAACTGAGTAGTAAGTCTAACGTTCTATCACGTACTCGGGTGCCTGTAACTCTCTTGTCTGCGATCTGGTCTGTTCCCTGTTGTCGCGTCACGAGGCTTAAGCAAGAGCTCACGCAGACGGTCGCCTAACGACAGGTTGTAATAAACAAATGAATGCCAAAACAGGAGGGAGAATGAAGTGACAATTTTTGACTGAAGCAAAAAACAAGAGCGAATTTGCAGAGGTGATCAAATTTTGTGAGATTTTAAACAACTCGATAAGGTAACTGCATATTACGGTGGGTGGGTCAACCCATGAAATGTCCACCGAAATTCCAAAATGTGTTTTCGTTTCGAAAGAATTAATTCATTAGGGTTATAAAAATAAACACCGCACGGGAAAGGGCTGTAATAATTCAGTGTCCTTAGGATGCCGGCTTTCGAACAAACTTCCTTCCGGTTGAATGCAGGTAAAAATGACTGCTTAAGTAGCATACACTTTTCTCATCGATTTTCGATGACCCTAAAATTCAACTACATTTCATGGATAACATGTATGAAATTATTCATTCTTTCGCTTGTTCGGTGGACAATTACGACTTTTTTATGAGATTTTTTAATACCGTGAAAACGACATCTGTCTTCATTTACCAATATGGCTTGTAAAGTAAACAATATGGTTGAAATCCACTGTTGAACTTTATGAAACCCATATGGTCTTTTCTTAATACCGTAGAGAAATGAATAAGTTTTCGTTCGCGGAAAATATACGGCCTGTGGTTTCGAAACTCTGAATACAAGTGTAACGGCAGGTCGGGTTCAAATTATTCGAATTATGCGCTTACCCTGAGTATAAAACTGAAGGATGACACAACTGTCTACCGATTGCGTGAATGAATGAATATTTGCATGAAATTTTCCATGATATATAATTGAATTCTTAAGGACGTTCATTCGAAAGCCAGTATCCTAAAGTAGCTGAATTATTATAGAATTTCGATGTATGAGAATTAGTCTTACAACTCTGATTTATTAATCTTTCAGAAACGAAAACTTATTTCGGAATTTCGATTGACATTTTCTCAGTTAACCCATCTACTGTATTAAGATAAACTGTTTAAACGGAGGACGGCCTAGAGGGACAAAATGTTATAGGTGGATAAAAAAGTGGAATGTTGATATGATATGACGGTGGGCATGGTGAGAGTGGAAGGAAGTTGTATAGGTAAACGAGTTTAAGTAACAGCGAATAATCTTAAATAATAAATACGACTGCACAGCACGCCACAGTAGTCGATCATGTAAGGAAGGGAATAAAGTGAGAGGAGAGTGACCGATGTTATTACAGTCATCGACCATAACCATGTAAATGTGGGACCGATCGGGTGATCCGGCAGCTCACAGAGTTTTGGCCTTCTCCTCCACCTTCCTTCCCAGAAACAATGCTCTCATATACTACATGCATCAATCATCAAGCTTAGATGGCACACAGAAGTTTTTCTTAAAAAGAGGCGTTGCAAACAATGAGCAGGGATGCCGGAAAAATAGACGTCAACAGAGTCAGACATCAGATGTTCCCAGAAGAAACCTACAATAGTCGGTTTAGTAGTTAACATTTGTCGTGTACGTCAAATACGACCGACGAAATAAGGGTAAAAAAGTCCACAGGATATGCAAAAAAGAGATATTATATTTCCAATTGAAAGGCCTAAAGACGTAGTTCAGGAAACAGGGAAGAAGATGGCAAAACCATGTATATGTGTAGATAGAGGGGAAGTAATGTTGGAAAATGGCTCAAAGTGTACTCTGTAAATTTTCGATACTTATTCCCCAGGTCGTCTTCCAGCGTGAAATAAATGTGCAAAAACAGTCAAAACAGTCAAAAGACATCAGTAGTATTGAAAATGCTATTTTCATGTGAAATATCAGAAAAGAATGCGTTCAGCAGTAGAGGTGCATTGGAGGTCCTCCGACAGGCCTCGACCTACGCAAAACTCTCTTTCCTTCACAGATGCCTTGTCAAGTATGTTATGCCAAAATGCCTCTCCTGTAAGCCTCTTGTCAACACGGAACTAGTTAGACAAACGATGTTCCGCCTTAGCAGGCGAATGACTGAAGTACTGCGTCAATATTACCACCTACGGCTAAGGAACTACGCACACAATGCTAAAAACCTCAGGAAACGTTTACACGCCGCTGTGGTGAACCAACCGCCACAACAGTGAAGAACACCCTAATATTATAGCGACGAAAGAAACGTGCTAACGGAGATGCAGACTTATCGGTAAAGTTGATGGCCCTACAGATCGCACAATCCTAGGAAAATGATCAAACCTTATCACACAACCACACGTCGAAACCTCTTAATGTGGCCCAAACAAAAGTTCTACAACGTGGATCCGATTTTGACACAACTGACGCCGACACGGTTACTTTCGGTTCTTCTTTCGAATTGGTGCTACGTCAAACCACTGCAGCGGACGATGTAAAGGACCTCCTTCAACATCAAATCTCCTCACTTCTCATGTCACACCGAAAAACCCATTCGCTGCTAAGAGGTGAACAAAAGAACTTAAGGGAGTTAAAAGCGGACACGAAAATAGTTAATCTGCCCGCTGACAAAGGCCGATCAATCGTTATCCTTGACAAGCTAGATTATCGAAACAAAGCTCTCGTGCTCCTCAACGACCTGGCGTCCCACAAGGTCAGCGATGATGCCAGTCCAAAGTCCCTACTGGCAAAGGTTAACCGAATTCCTGCTTGACTAAAGAAGTGAAAAGTCATCACCGTCAAAGACTGGTGTATGGCAAAGCCCACAGAAACTTCGACGGCGAGATTCTACGATCTTCGAAAGGCACACATACAGGTGTTCCCCTCCGACCAATCGTCTCCCTCCGAGGCACACCCACATACGGGCTTCCATACCGGCTATTTCAGAAGATAGAATTCTTAACCGCGGTCTCAAAAACAGCAGTGCACTCAGCAGAACAATTCCTTGACAAAATAATGACGGTCAGGATCGAACCAAATGAGAGAATGGTGTCATCTGATGTCGTCTCACCCCTAACGTCCATATCATAAACCCTTGCGGTCGAGACGCTCGGTGACCAGCCACATCAAAACTACGATGAGGGCGATAGCCAGTCGACAGCTCAGAATCACATAGAACTTGTGGGAACTGCTTCAGGACATTTTCACCTTCAAAGGGACCACATACATGGGTAAATTATGCATACTCCAATGGGTTCACCAATCTGCGGGCTCATTGCCGAGGGGGTTCTGCAAACACTTGAGAAAGAACTAATCCAGGAGAGCAAAATCCAGTTTTGGGTGCGCTATGTTGATGATACCTTCGTTATCATCGATTAGGATAGAATTAACTACTACGAAGAACTGCTGAGCTCAGTCATTCACGATCTACACCTCCCGATGGAAGAGGAAGTGGAGAACAAGCTTCCATTCTTGGATGTTCTTGTTTTCCGCCAAACGAACGACAAACTGGTAACGTCAGTCTACAGAAGACCGACAAACACGCTGCAAATTCTCAGTTATAACAGCAACCAACCAATGCAACGCAATGGAAACTATGTACGCACGCTATACCAATGGTGAAAACTCGTTGCAACACGCCAGTCGCAAAATAGACGAAATACAGCTGGTCCAAAAACTCCTCATAGACAACGACTATCCGCGGGCAATCGTTGAACTGAGATGAAGGCAACCAAGTAAGCAGGATAAAGAACAAAGTCAGCCAAAATCTTTGCGCAGCATTTCGTGCACGACAGGGGTATCCGAGACCGTGGCTAGGTCCCTCAGGCCGCTCAAAATGGGCGTTGCCCACAGGCCCGACCAAACAATCCGCCGGCATGTGATGCGGCCAAAAGACCCGATCCCTCAGCATGAGATGTCGGCCGTTGTCGAAATCGTAAACGTAACCGTAACCGTTAGACATAGCCGTAACTGAAGAAACGTAACCGTCATACTGAAACCTAAGTATACGCTCAACGCCTGACCGTAAGCCTAAATGCGTAACCCTAACCTGAGAATAGAAAACCATTAACCGGAACCCTAATTCTAACCTCAAACGTAAAACGAAAGCCAAATGGGTCAGATATGTTTATGGAACCCCACAAAATAGCTCAAGTAAGCAAATCCCCGAGCAACCGGCAATACGGGGCATGACTACCAACTGCGATCTAGCCGGAAAGTTGATTAAAAAATTTTATTTAATAATTGATAGATATGGTGACTGTGCATGTGAGTAAAAAACCCTCCAACATAATGCTAAACTGAGGATGCATTTCAAAGCCAAACGCATATGAATTCGCGCTAGAAATGAACGAGTGCATTTTGGACAAAAAGCGGACATCCATTTCTCGGCAAACTTCCGCAACTCAGGATTGTTCAACGAAGGTAGTAAATATGTCATCGAGAACCCTTACGGAAGACGGGGTGAATGTGCTTCATAAGGAGACGAAATACAATCTTCTTGCGAAACTCCACTCCATAATATCGCCAGTGAATCTTACGGACAAGGTGTGTTTTGTAATTTGAAATTATCACTGTACATGCCGCTGTGCGGAAGCTAGTTGGGCTCGAGACAGAGTCCATAAGGCACAACGGAATGAGTGAGTTCCATTAGAACGATCGGTGAGTGCCCCCTACCATTGCCGAAATCATTTTAGTTATATCAGACGAAGAAAGGAAGACATAAAACACCTCAAAAAGAAACAAAAGCATTATTACTTCCCCAGCAAGAAAAGGAGGTTCAACGGCAATTTTGAACAAAGGATGATACGATGAAAAGATGTTGTCATAGTCAAAAGGCAAATCAACCTATAAACGCCATACCACAGACCATACCGAAATACAAATTTCATCTTCTGGTAAAGTCCGAATGCAACATTTCCAGAGGCACAGTGTAGCCGTGTGTGGGCTATACCAACCTTATCACCCGCAACACGTAAACTATTGTTGTTGATGAGGTTATTGTTAATCCTTTAGGGCCAGACCTTAACAGCTTTCAGAATTATTGGTTTTCAAATATACTGGCTCCGAGCTTGTTTGGCTTACGTTTGCCATGCAGGCTCTGGACCTTGGTTTGATAATCGACTTTGTCAATTAAGACTGTGCACCGACTACTGCCACTATAGAGGCGTCACACTTCAAACCCATCAGTGTCCTCAATCAGTTCCTCAATTTTGCACATGGAATTTAAAGGCTACAAACGTCAAAACCATCCGCTAGATTCCAGAAAAGGCGGCACTTCATCAACTCCCCTCTGTACTGCAGTAAGGATAAGCAGCCCAACTGCGAATTGACCCATTTATTCTGATCTAACAGATATTTCCCGTGATTTGTAGGAGGCAATTTCCATTGCAAATTGTATGCAACAGTACCCGACCCCAGTAGCATATGTGAACAACGGAAACCGTACATCACACTTCTCACGAGCCAACTTCTTCATCTGGTGCATTATTATCACGAGTCGAATATCGTATCCAACCGAATAGTTCTATTTACTGCTTGCTGTCCACTAGCTCTGCTTGCCTGTTTTTAGCAAAACAGGTCTAGGTTCTCGGGGCGTGCATTAATAGCGCAGGCTGACTGCCTGTTAACGTAGCCCTCTGACTCCCGTTTTTGAACAGACATTTGACCACATACACCGTTTCGACTAGTGAGTCGGCGAATGTAACACTCAAAACTGTGTCGGTGCCTTATACTCCAACAGTTCGACTGTCTAATTCGACGATACCCACCGTGGGCTCAAAAGCAGGGTGATAGTGGGGACTGTGAATTTCGCATGACGGATTTTATACTGATAGTATACTTACGTAGAATCTACCACACTTTCCCCTTCCTCACCTGTACCCCGTGTCAACGCACAGTCAAGATGGCCAGAGGCCAACTAACGTGCCGACACCCTTCTAATTTTGGCATTCGTTATGGGTGCGCATCCCTGATGACGCCTGGTAGACTCCGATTTAGCTCCTGTGATGGTCCAGGGCATCTACCGCTTGGCCCCGTTTTAGGCACAAAGGCACCCCAAGGAGGATACTGTAAACATCTATGTGAACCTTCATGCGCCCTAAGAATGCCTGTCAATTTCCGCATGAACACCGCAAAATGGCCTATAAGGCATGCTTCATTCATATTTATTTCCACCTCGGTGACCCTTACCACGCACTGTGAACCAAAGACGATTGCTCCAGATCCGGCCGCTCTCCACTTTTCATTGGACTTTATCCGATCATTCTCACCAAATTTTACCATGTGTAGACGTCTGCACAGGTTTTTGCAACCTCCTCAACAATCTCTCTCCCAGTGTCCGAACGTCACCCACCACGTCCACATTTTCTGACGACAGTTCGTGCAAGTGAAAAAACCACATCCTAACACAGTGAACTTTTTATAGAAGCATATAAACCATGACCGAAGAAACAGTTAAAATGAGTCTTTCACCAAAGTAAACATTTCAAAACGTTTGAACCGCACCCTTAAAAAGTGGGACTACATGCACCAGACGTATTCTGCATAAAGTGATGGTAGATCACGAATATCTAGTACAATATCCAGGTACTGACACCGCCCACTCCAATCTTCACTAGAACCTAAAATCCAAACAATGCGTTCAGTTACTTACATTTAGAGCAGAATATGTTTGCACTTGTCCTGTTTTTAGCTCTTTCTATTGAGGACCTAACCCCTGGGAGTAATATTGCCCAAGACACTAGTCGGTGGATAATTTTCCAGTATTTCGCTTCCTGAGGTATGCACTATGAACAATTAAAACAGTTCATTAGTAGCCTTCTTGAAATTCCATCAGACAAATTAGTTGAATATACTACTGCGCAAGCGTTGGCTTTCTATATAATGCGAGGCATTAACCGCGAAGAAACATTTTTACAACTGTTCGGTCTTATACAGATTTCAAAAGTATATGTACAAGTGCACTACGTGATAAAAGAAGATAGTATTTTAGTTAGATGAAAAGATACTAATTTCTATGACGTTTCTTGTGCGTCTGCGTACGAGCAGCCCTTACCCGGTTAGAGAATGCAGGCGAAATGGAGCCGTCATCACCTACCGGTGACAGACGAAATCATAAAACTATAAGTCAGCTACTCTGAATATGCCGTACACTGACTTGAGCAATTTCGGCCAAACCAAGGTCCTGTGATGTTTATGGCTAATAAACTAAAGTCTTTGACTAAGAAGGGCTAAATCCACTTAAAAGCAGTAAAACGGATACAAACGCAATCATTCAGGCAGCTGCAAAGATCATCCTTAACTGGCGTTTGGTCAGGTCCAAGTGGAAGCACAAACCCAGATCCTGCTTGAAGACCAGTGATAGTGCAAACCACATTTTGCTTCCTAGACGAAATATCTCTCTTCGAAAATTAATGTAACAAATGACTTCTTCAAGCCAGTTGTTTCCATGCTGGGTTAAATCGCTGTTCGCGCTTTTGGTCCTCCCGCCAAAACACCATCGACAAAAGTCATCTTCACGAATTCAGACCTTGAGCATGTAAAGAATTACAACTGAAGAAGACCGAATACCCGATATCAGCGATATTTGTCCGGTGCAACCAACACTTCTGAATATCTGACGATTGGCAGAAAAGTCGCCAACTTTAGGCAAATACAGAACATTAACACCAGTTATCCCCTAAGAAAACGCCGTCTTGTGCATCAGCAATTTAAAACACACTGCGGGGTCCCAGCAGAAAAGATGTGACCAACGTCGGTTTACTGAACTCTCCTTCGTGAACGGATGTGCAAACACTTATGAGAGCAGAGCCAACGTCAGACTGACACGCGACAGTCAACGGGACGGTGGTCTGAAGATCAAGGAGTCTTATTCTTTGACAACTACTTTGATAAGACAGTCTGTTTGCGTCCACAGCAGCCCTTGTCGTATGTGGGTCCGGGACCCATAGGCACAATTCCATTTCGAACGATGCAATCGAAGCATTCATTTATATTTACTGGAATCTCGTGGTTGCATCAAACATCCGTCGCAGAGTAGTGGCTGCGGTCACCTAGAACACGTAGTCCGACTCGCTCGTAGGAACAGTAGCCGAGTTTACTTAGGGACCAGATTAGAATGCTTTTCTTGCAGCGCACGAACTGGCCACGCCAATTAGATGCAAATGACGGCCATTCAAGGTTGAGTTAATAATAAGCCAGAATGACTTCTTCTTGATGCATTAAAAAGACTAAATTTCAGAAACAAAGACCCTTGCGGCCCACACACTATGCCGTATTCTGGCTGAATATTCAGGAATGATGTTTATAAAGCAAAGCGCACTTTTATCTTCCTCATTTGAGATTTACGTTCACTGAACCAAACACATTCCCCACAAAACAAATATGAGGTTTATTGCGGCTCAACCTTTATGACAAGCAAAGATGCGATTCTATGGTAAGACCATAATGATTATTGATGGGTCCAATCAGAGGTACCTAGCACAACACCAAAACTTGGTAGCAAATAGATACAATCAAAAATGAGTGCTCCATACGGCCCAGTGGCCTCATTAAAATTGCAAATATTTAAAGGCAACAATCAATTTGTCCGGGAGATTTTCTGTACTGCGCTCACGATGTCCTCCATGTAAAAGGTCACTACTGTGTAAATGAGGTGGACCAGAGTGGAACTCAGACTGACCAACAACAGGCCACTACTACTACTACTACTACTTAGCACACGACAAAAACTTAGTAGCGAATGAAAACTGGTTAAGAATACGTGTTCCATACAGTCCAGGGACCTCCCTAAAGTAGCAAAAAATTAACGGCAACAATAAATGTGTCCAAGGGAACTTCTACCCTGCGTAATTGAAGTATAACTGCGATGGACCAGAGCGGAACTCAGACTGGTCCATGACACGCGTTTTATCAGGCTGTGCGGAGTCCGGGCTCAGCCCTTATTACTGCCGCACATGGAAGGCGTGTACTAGCACAACTGGAGGTTGACCTTCACGTTGTGTCAGTCACTGCACCCAATTGAATCACCAACTGCTCGGAGAGTGGACTGCTGCATACGAGAGAGGTATGACCGAGGCCGACACTGCATTTCAAAGAGGACATCATGCTCAGTCGGAAATGTTATAAAAGTATGCCACAAGATAATCAGTATTAGAACCGCGACCAAGTACTTATTCCTAATCGAAAACGCATTTCAGAATTTCAGCCAACATTTCATGAGATAGGTAACGCACTGTACTACCCCAAAGAAAATGTATAGATAGCTATGTATCCGCAACAACTCGTCTTCTAATTAAGGCTATGGGAATTTTCGCAGCTTTAAACATAAAAGTAATTGCTCGGAATCTTACTAAGTATTCTTTTCAGAACATTTGCCGCATGATTTGGCGCAGTTTGCAGCCATCCAAATTGGGTTTTTCTGACATTCGCCCCTTGCTGCCCAGCCAATGCATTCTTTCGGAAAAGCGTAGGTATCTCTGCAGGCTGCCGAATTGTCTGTAGTCTCATCCGTCGAGTCACTGCAGACACCGCAGCTCTTGGGACACGTCCGTTTCATATACTCGGCATTTTTGGTGCACTGCTTCGCTTTCTGCCATAGAGGGCACTTTGCGTGGGAATCCTTACAGCTAAAAGTAGATAATATGAATATTCCTAAAATTTTTCTTGACATAGAAGTGAGGCCTGAGAAGTTTTAGTACTTTTCTATGATTGCAAAGAAGGTCAGGATTCACCCTTAAATTATTTTTGAGAATTTGCCTAAGCATACTTCACAGGTGTGATATAACTGTTGCTATAAAACGCTGGAAGCAAAGCATTTACTATTGATCATCGTCAACACAATTAGCAAATACCTTTGCAAATTTGCTTATTGTGTGGAAATTTGCTTCAAACTTTGTATTTTCGGTAAAAAACTAGAACAGTTGCGTAACTCGTATTTAAAAGCAATGGTTTGTTATGCAATACATGATAAAACTTTGCAGTCAGGCTTACTTAAGCACAAACGTAAATAAACTGCTCCTCAAGTCTGTTAAACTTCGACTAACATCATCTAGTTTTGCTTTCATATCTTGAAATAATTTGCAATGATTTGGCCAAATACACACGTTTATGGCTATTTTCCGTCTTTTCGACGCAATATGTCAAACGTACCATGCCCATGATCTATTAAAGCAACTCGCAAACGCTTTGGCTTCGACTGCTATTCGTGCGCCGCCAGAATGTGAATACATCTTTCCTGGATATCTTCTGTCCTGTGTTCACGGCTTTCTACATGTAAAAGGTCATTAATGTGTACATGCGCTGGACCAGAGTGAAACTCAGACTGATCCATAACGTGTGTTTTCTTCAGGCTGTGCAGAGTCCGCCCTCAGCTATCATTACTGCCGTACATGGAAGAAGTGTAATAGCACGACTAGACGTAGACCCACATGTCGTGACAGTCAGTACACCAAACTGCATCCCCAACTGCTTCACAGGCTCGGAGAGTGGACTGCTGCATACGAGAGAGGAATGACTGAGGCCGACACTGAGGAATCCATCCTCATGGCACACCAGCGCATTCTTCACTACAATAGATATGACGCGCTTGAACCCATCAGGACGTACTGAAAGTTGTGGCCGGAAAGTTATCTACTCACGGAATTACACTGTCGGTCTCAGAAGTCAGGCTTCCATGATGTCTTCTATATGTGGCCGTTATGGCATTGTGGTTAATGTGAGATCCATGCTAACCTAACGAATGCCTGTTACGAGCTGTGGAAACGAGGTCGGGTTCGACAGTCGTAGGTGGACTGTTTAGCCTTTCCGGCCACTGCAATCCAGCCCATGTCCGCTCCTCCTGACTTCCCCTGTCGCAGGCATCAGGTAGGCGGTAGACGAGAGAGCGCGTCAGACGCTGCGAAAGACTCCTCCACTTTAAACTAAATCCTGCGCAGGGCACTAATATCCGTTATTTAATTTACTGGGTTTGAAATCGAGGTTGTTTAAAGCGCTAGTTTCATCTGATAAACAATGTTTTAGGGTAAGTGGATACCATAACCTCAACATGGATCTTAGCCAAAAGCTCCTACACGCGTGTTTCGTCGATATTCTGCACCTCTCTGACACAGCTGCGATGGGCTCAGCTCATCAGTGGTCCCCTCAGCATTCCCGCTTGATTTTTGGTAAATACTGCAATTTGGAAAATATCGCTTTTTAATTTCTTCTGAAACAAAATGCGCACTTGGAGTAGTTCAGCTTACTCTAGGTCTATATGCTGATGGTCAGTATGATATCCCCTTAAGTTAAAGTATGCTACTAGCTGCCTGTTGGCAGTTAATTAATATTATGCAATTATCCGTTGTGGCTGACGGGAATCGGTCCAAATATTCCTACATAAAATCTTCGGTCTGAGCCTATAGACATAGAATAACTGGTTCTACTCCAAGTTCACAGTGAATTTCTGAGGAGATTAAAAAGAAGCAATATCTTAATTGACGTATCTACCGGAAAGCAGACATGGAATGCTAGGGGACGAACTGATGAGCCGAAACCCTCGCAGCTGTGTCATGGAGTGGCAGAATATCAGCAAAGCACGCGTGTATTGACATATGGCCAGAACTGGGCTGTTGGTATAGTATCCCATTAACTTAAAGTATACTGCTAGCACCCTGTTGGCAGTTAATGAATATTATGTCGTTACCGGCTGTATTTGATGGACCTAGGCCCAAATATTCATACTTATATAATTCATCCTGAACCTATAGACCTAGAGTGGACTAATCTAATCCATATTCGCAGTCAATTTTTGAGGAAACAAAACGATGATTACTATGCTGTCTGTAAAATTTCTTGGAACCGTATCACATTCGGTCCATGTACGGGATTTCTTGACGGCGTTTTTTGAACGATATTTTTGGTCACACACTATTGGCTGTCATATGTTTTCTCAGATAAAATACTGCTTAGATCATTAATTGGCAGAGGTACCACATTTGTTGAGCCGATGTTTGCTGACGCCGTATCTGATACATCAACATTCATTTGAGTCGACAGATTAGGTATTCATTGCGTCGACCGCGAGTAACCGTTGCAAATGGAATAAGCAAACAAAAAAGCGAGGTTTAGTTCTGAGGCCCCACTTGATTGATACCGTATAGTTAACTAACTGAAACAATATCAGATTACAGACATAAGTTGGTCACTCGCTGGATTAAGAAGGGAAGGAGGGCGCAAGCGGAGCTCGAAGCATGTGTAGTGTTGCTAGTGAAATTGACGTGTAGACTCTACTCCGCGACGCAGTCACTCTCTGGATTAAGAGGATATGGCCTGTGCAGTAACGACAGGAAGGCCACCAAGTGACACTGCGTGGTAATTCGCTGTGCCTTGCCACTTAAGTGGAAGCGATGGTGTTCTACACTTTTGTACCAATTCCATTAACATGACTACTTGGTCCCTCTCTAGATAATTTTAAAAAGGAGGTCTCACGTAGGCAAAAACGGCAGGATTTCTTGGTACCAACAAATTTCGCGACTGCTCTTCAACTGCGTCCTGTTGCTTCATAAGAGGGATAACGAGTGAGAAGAATACAACAGATTTGAATTCGTGCAGAAAATCAATGCAGAAACAGCACAACGTAGACACCAAAACTTCCTTCCGAGTACTTGTTCGGGCACGAACAACTCGGACATTGCGTTACCTGGAGGCGGCCTATATACGACGAGTGAAACCAGATCTCTGTAAACAATTGGAACACGTGGTTAACCTAACATTGCCATGGTAGCCTCTAGCTCCATGATTCCCCCACTCTCCTCTCATTTTTGCTCTTTAACGTTCCCCTTTTTTCACTTTCTTCCCCTACGGTGTTTGCGTTACTAACTTTATCGATTAGCTAGATTTGCCCAAAACCCTGACCTTGCTGTTTCTGCATTGATTTTCTGCACGAATTCAAATCTGTTGTATTCTTCTCACTAGTTATCCCTCTTATGAAGCGACAGGACGCAGTTGAAGAACAGTCGCGAAATTTGTTGGTACCAATAAATCATGCCGTTCTTGGCTTCTTCAGCTTCGTACCGGGGACAAAATGCTTCAAATTTTTAAAGAGGGCTCAAGCAGGGTTCGAACCTCGCGGAGGTAAGCGCGTGTGAACTGATAAATGAAGCAACCAAGGCTAGCATAGAAGCCCTCCCTTCCAAGTGTCACAGTCGCTCGGTGAATTAAATTGGTAAGGAAGATGCCAATGCGTGATATTTGTAGAGCCCGCGTATACGCCTTTCTAAGAATGCTAACCATACTATATAAATCAAGTGGGACTGCAGGACAAATTAGTTTAAACTTTGTCTTAGAACACACCTCCCACATTCGCACATTCTGCCTGTGTCCTAAGAAGAACTTTAATCGAGTTCTCTGAACACTGAGATATTTGCTTCCAATAGAAGTAAACTACTCTGAAGAAAATTTATAGAAAGCTACGTAACCGCACCAACTCGTCTTCTAATTAAGGCTATGGGAATTTTCGCAGCTTTAAACATAAAAGTAATTGCTCGGAATCTTACTAAGTATTCTTTTCAGAACATTTGCCGCATGATTTGGCGCAGTTTGCAGCCATCCAAATTGGGTTTTTCTGACATTCGCCCCTTGCTGCCCAGCCAATGCACTCTTTCGGAAAAGCGTAGGTATCTCTGCAGGCTGCCGAATTGTCTGTATTCTCACCCGTCGTGTCGCCGCATCGACCGCATGATTTTGCGCAGTTTGCAGCCATCCAAATTGGGTTTTTCTGACATTCGCCCCTTGCTGCCCAGCCTACGCATTCTTTCGGAAAAGCGTAGGTATCTCTGCAGGCTGCCGAATTGTCTGTATTCTCACCCGTCGTGTCGCCGCATCGACCGCATGATTTTGCGCAGTTTGCAGCCATCCAAATTGGGTTTTTCTGACATTCGCCCCTTGCTGCCCAGCCTATGCATTCCTTCGGAAAAACGTAGGTATCTTTGCAGGTAGCCGAATTGTCTGTAGTCTCGTCCGTCGAGTCAGTACATCGACCGCATGATTTTGCGCAGTTTTTAGCCATCCAATATGGATTTTGTTGACATTCGCCCCTTGCTGCCCAGCCTTTGCACTCTTCCGGTATAACGTATGAATCTCTGCATTTTGTCTCGTCCGTCGAGTCAGTGCAGATACCGCAGCTCTTGGGACACGTTCGTTTCATATACTCGGCATTTTTTGTACACTGTTTCGCCTTCTGCCATTGAGAGCATTTATCGTGGAAATCATCACATCTGAAAGTAAATAAGATGGAAATCCTTGAATAGTGCTTGACGTCGAGTTGGTTTCTGACATTCTGTTTTATTTTTACTTTGAATGGAACGTTATATGGTTTTTTAAACAACGTTTAATTCTGAATCATTATAAATTTGTTTAATGTAACTTGTTTGTATGCAAAAGTTGGTAAATCCTTTCTCAAATCTATTAAATCTCGACAAATCTCATTTAATTTCCTTCTCATACCCCTTAATGATTCTGTTACCATTTGGCAGGATACACAAGTTTACGACGGATTTGGCCTTCATGCGCAATTTGTCATTAGTTTCCAACCAATCCCCTTGCCTATTTGCCAGTCCTAATTACTTAGGTATCTTTTGTGAACTTACACCTATTCCAAAATAACATAAAATTCAACACGATTTTCCCGTTGTTTTATTGTTGTCCGTGCACCGTAAATGGCAGAACTGTTGATTTTTTTGGACTATTTTTTTCTGCTCTTACAGTTAAACACGTAATTCTAAAGAATATGAATTTAAAATGTGACTTGCGTGATCGCCCATTACATTTCTGATAAATTGTATTGCATAACTAAGCATTTTAAAATCATATTAGTCTAATTTAAAATATTTTTAAGTCCTTTCGATGCTGAGAGGAGAAGTCATTCCAGGCCTTAATGGAACTGTTGACTGTAGTGCCTTGTGCCCTCCTTATGTGTTAATTTCTTCTCCTCTGTAGACTATACAAAATCAGCAGTGTTGAATAGTTGTACACATACGGTGTAAAACAACTTTCATACACGCGAATTGCATATATAGTAAGAAAACATGACCTTAAACTTAAGTTGCAATTGTCGCGCACCGAGTTGCCGCAGTCGTATTGTGGCCACACTGAGCCAAATTCACAATACCGACTGCTGATCTATTTCCGTACTCAGATACTGTCTTGTATTGGTGATGAACTGACGTCCTCTTTGTAGCGACCTTTTGTAACCCTGCAAAAGTCTGTTTGATGCTTTTGGACAGCGATTGCCATTCCCGGGGAATAACATCGTTAGGTGCATTGTTACGAATAACCGAACCATTACCCAATGCTATGGATGCAAAGAAACGTAAATAGCGTCTGAAGACCTTTGAACTTACGTTCGCTTCGGTTTTTTTATTTCGGCATATGATTTCTTGTAACAAAACCCACACGTGTCGCGACAGTTGATAGTCATGAAGCTTTGTCTTCTAAAGCAGTCCAGTTGTTTCTCCAGTTTTGTACATTCAGTTTTGCCCAGATGATCCTTACAGCGTCGCTTCGAGAAAACTTGAATGCGAAATGTACATTAATTTGTGAATTAATGAAACTTTTTAATAGAATGCAGCAATTTATTTTCTAAAATGGAATATCAGAGGGGTAACTGATATCTTTCACTACTCTAATTCAGGAGCATCTGAAGGGCACTTTTATTTCATTTTAGCAAAATGGGCATTCATGCTTGCGTCTGGTTCTACGACATTCATTTTTAGATTAGTTTGGGACTCTTTAACAATCATATCAAATCATATAGGAAGTACAGTCGGCGGAAGAAAAGAAGGCCAGTAACCCTGTCGCATCTTGGCACCTTCCTTTTCTATGATGGGTCAAGTATCCTCACAAAAAACATTAACATAACAGCTGTCTTCTTGTCCCAAGCGGATGCTTTTCGAAGCAGTGTATTGTAGAAGCGTATACAACGACTTATAGACTGAACTCGTTTACTCGATGATTATTTTCTGCAAAATATATATGTTAGTTCGCGGTAATGTAGTGAAATGCCCTTAAGAAAGGCCAAGGTTTTTCAATGAAATGCGTGCGAGGGCTATTTTTGCAGAAGCAATTGGGTAAAGTGTTCTTCAACCAGATAGCTACCTGAGATTATATAATCTTACATTAACTATTCTACGAGAAATGCTTCTGGAGATAGCTTAAGATGAATGCATATTTCTTTTTGAATAAATACATTATCTTCCCTGCCTAAAGTTAGATAAGAATATAGTCCAATACGTTTCATAAAATAAAAGGGCATTTCATGTGAGCTTAGAAATACGAATAAAACCTCAATGTCTTGCATTTCAGAAATGCTCCAGTAAACGAATCTCCCGTTCAAGATAGAAAAAGGTTGACGTGAAACGCTTGCGAATGACGCTCTTACGTCTTAATCTCATTTCTCGTCCTGACCTTTCGACCGTTTTATCCGACGATGTCCACCGTGTGTTTCACATCAAGTTAAGAGCATCCACGGTGACTTGTGCATAAAGTATTTTAAGGTGAGAGAAGATCCGTGCAACATCTACCGCACTCTCTCCTCCACGCATGGACCCTGTGTCAAGACATAGTCGGAAGACCGGAGGTGAGGGGGGGTGCAAGTGGATTGAGCGCACTTGCCCTTCGAGTAACTGATACGGATACCTGATTTCGCTCCCTCACGTTTTGTTTACGACCGGCTACGGTAATTCCGTTTACCTGTGTGGTCGATACAGACCACGTAACCATGCGGCACATAGATATGCGTTCTGGTATTTTCTGTTTAAAAACAAGCAGATTCAGGAGAAATCCATTTTTCCGAACACGCTTATATGCCTGAAAATAAGCACTGTGCCATTTTTGTCGTAAAATAGGGGGATGATTATAGCTCACCCGACGGAACTTGACACTTGCAGTTCTTGTCAACAAAGCCCGGTGCTGAACAGGTCGGTGGTTTTTTGCATTGTTCTGAGATTTTGGTTAACAAAACAAAGAACAGCACAGGAGTCAGGCATTGATACACTGGCGAATCAATTACACAGAGGAAAAAGCAGAAGTCCCACTGAAAACCCTGACTGCTCATTTGTTTTCTTCAATGTCTCATTATTCCTACTGGATTAATTAAAAAATGTTTGCAGCTACGATGTCCACTTTGAAAATACACAACTGAGTTACATATTTGTCAATGAAAAATAAAATGTATGTATTACGTGACGCATCACATCCGTTTTTGAAACCGCACTAAATTTGGAAGTAAGACTATTGAACTGAACCTTAATTAACAGTGCGTTTGAAATATGCATACAAAGGGCTCCTACCCTCTATTTACTTCACACCGTAACTCCGTGCCGTATATTTACCATGAGCCATATGTTTTCAGGACCCGAATACACCTTTCACTCTTAACGGTTGCGGTGAAAACCAATAAAAATTAAGTGTCACAAAACCTCACTAAGAGAAACAAAACAAGAAACCACGTACTTTCACATTTATAATGTTTGTTTATTGCTCTGGCATCCCAGAACGATATGTCCTTTGAAGAGACATCCTTCAAAACATGTCGAATGGCTGGGTCCTTCACCGTGAGTGGTGACTTATCGACGTTTACCGAGAAGGCCTGCAAAAGTAAAACTTTGTGAAGGCGTGAATGTGCTAGCAGAAACCATCAACACGTATTCCTGTGGACTTTTCGACTCGAATCTTAAAATCCTTATCCAAAGTTAAGGGTTCATATGCTACAGCTATAGTTTAAAGTGTTAATAATTGTTCGAGTTAGGTCGTCGTTAGAATACGTCACCATATCAGTTACTGCATGGCAGATGTCGGAAAGTGCATCAAAATTGCATCCGCGTTCTACTCGACTGCCTGGACGTGTGCCTAGAGAAAGTATTTCTTTCAGAAAGGCAAAGCAGATTTCGAAAACGCCATGAAATCACAAACGTGACTTTGCGACTCTCCACTGCAGAAGAAGTGCCAAGAATTTAGAACCATACTCTAAACCAGCTTCATCGTTTTGGGAAAGGCTTTCGAGAGAGTTAATTGTGATGAATTCTAGAAAATTATATCGAACTTGGTATTTTCTGAGCGGCTATTTCAAATGTCAAAACAACTTCATGAAGGAATGATGGCTTGCGTCGTGGACAACGGGACAATTTTTAAACTATGCACGATTATTAATGGGCGAGGCGGGAATACGTTCTTAATCTTACCCTCTTCAGTCTCCTGTTCTCCGCCACGCTGATGGACGCCTACATCTACGAGCGGCTTCGGATCGATATCAATTACGAGGCAGACGGAAAACGGCTTACATTCCGTCGGCGTAGATGTCTTTGGGTGGGGGAGGGGGTGGAATAGTTGGCAGCGTCCTCAACATACTGTTCGCGAACAACTAAGCATCAAACATCACAACGAAAGGGTACATGCAGTGTAGTGTGGGACTCTTCACCAACCACTGTTCCAATTTTGATCCGACCACCACCACGATGAGGACAATGATCCTGCGTCAATCAGGATCAAATGATACTTAAGTCCATACTTGAGTCAAATTTAGTCGGGTAACTTTAAAGTGCGATTTCAGGAAATATTCAGATTGAAAATGAAATCGTAGTTTGAATCCCTTAAACCAGCCAAGTCTTCGATGGTCAAAGCACTCCGTCTGACACCTTCGCAATATTCCACCCAAGGCAAATCTAACGATGTGCAGGCCTGTTGTCCTGACAACGCACTTGTACGGGTCGGAGACGTTGACTGTTTATGAAGACCCAGTAAGCAGACTAAAACATTTTCATTTCTGCAGCCTTCGAAGCATACTCAGTGTTAAGTGACAGAAAAGGATCCGAGGCACACAGACCCTAGAAAGAGTCGGTGTTCTCGAAATGCAAAGCGCGTTTGGGGCGGAAACAATTGGCTGCAGCGGCCACACCGGGAGGATGGACGACTAGTGACTGCCCAGGCGGCTTTTCTAAGGCAACGCCGCTGCGGGTGGTCACAGTGAAGGATAAAAGCGTCATTGCAAAGACACCTTTAAGAACTTATGCAAGTATCTGCAATTTATCCACGAGACCTGCGGGGACCTACTTTAAGATCGATATGCACGGCACGCTGTCGTAAAGACTGAAGAAACCCTTTTTCAATAGCTTCTGTCAAAGCAAATACAAAATCCTCAAAAAATCAAGTGTTACAGAGCAATGATACCAGCCCTCCAACGCTGCCATGATGTCCACGCTGTGGGCGGACGCCACGGGCTTTGATCAGCCTCATTGGACATCTGCAGTCCCAGTGCAATGTCAACACGACAAACCTGCCTCTCCTCTCACAACACG
>CACRXP010000037.1:988828-1004359 GCA_902702965.1 Spirometra erinaceieuropaei | reverse complement strand
GTGGTGGTGGTGGTGGTGGTGGTGGTGGTGGTGGTGGTGGTGGTGGTGGTCGACGCCGGCGGCGGCGGCGGCGGCGGGACATCGGTGATGAGGTAGATCACCGTGGTGGCCTCAATGGGATTGATGCACGGATGACTATAGGGGGGCGGTTGCGGAGGCAGTGGCTGTGGGATTGCCAGGTTGTCGCTGCTCTGGGTCCCGAGGTTTGGCCTCCTTGACTCGCTCGCGAACCTGTGATCTGGGCTCTCCTTTCTGTTTAAGCCTGACCCATCGTATGTGGACCGTGCCACGTGTTGCACGCGTAGACGGGCCGTTCAGCATTGTCAGCTTGAGCCCGCCTACGGCCGTCCTGGTTGCCTTGCCCTCGGCCATGGGGGGTAGTGTGGCAGATATTGCACGAGTCTGCTGTCACTATAAACCAATTCGCGCGCATATCTCCGGTGCTGCGCTCACTCCGTGAGGCGGCATATGGTGGACGTCATCGCTCACGCGCATGTCATAATCGTTGGGCCCACCATTTTCTTGGGTACACGACGGACGTCGTCACGCATTACGTCAGAGCATCCATTATTGTCTCTCCACTGAATACTTTTCTAATTTTCGGCATTGCAAGGGAAAGTGAAATTGCCAATTTTTGAAGGATTTTATGGTATTTTCCGAGCCATGAAACTGTTCACATACGCTCATACGTTTTACTTTTTTACCTCGTCCCCGCATAAATGTACTTGCCCGAAAAGAATTTAGCAAAATCAAGCGCGTGCTTGAAAAATGGTCCTCGGAGAAGATTTAAATGTTGCACAATCATGAGCTATAGCGGAAACAAACAACAAAGCAACTTATCTAATTGGTGTGGATAAACGGCACTGACGTTTCTGTCGATGGTGCTGGAGCGCACATGTTATTTTTTCCCACAAGTACGTTTGCTTAATTAAAACCATTTTACAGAGTGATAAATACGTAGTGAGAAAGGCATCTACAAAAACTGCAAATATCAATTTTTAAGCACATTTTACGTACATCAGGTCCATAATGCATAATGGATTGTAGATCGTACGGTGTTCCGTAGGTATACAGGTCAGCCGCATTCTTCTTTTCGAAGAATTCCCGGTAGTCTGATGATACGCTATCCAAATCAACATCCACAAATTTGTCTCTGTCGGCTCTAATGTGTTCATGTTGCAAGCCAAGGACATGTCCCAGTTCGTGCACATAAAGTCCATACTAGTCAGAAAAACATAAGCACAGCGATTTGCATTGACATGCGACATAATGTAGAAATTGAAATCCTATACAACCGGATAATTCGTCCTGTTTCAAAAACCAAGCCCATTGTTGAAATGAACTTCCGTGTCTCGCGAAATGCAGGATATCAAAAATCTGTTCTATTCATTGCTTTGTTTGCAGAAGAGAATACCTTAAATTGCGTATCATGAATTTTGCACCTTAAAGGCCGTCGCCCCTCCAAGATGCTTTTAATTGAACCCGTGGTATTCCAAAAGACGGTATTTTTGCTAAAGTAGCCTTTTTCTGAGCTAACTCTTATATTTAACGGTTCAAACTGACGTAAGTGCACTAAATAAGACACTAACGCTCATCTGCGTGGCCTCCCAGAATAGGCGGGCTCTGAATATGATGTTATAGGTCACGGACGGGAAACCGCATAATGGCCTGTAGTGTCACAATAAAACAATACACGGCGTAAACCTGCAAAGATGAGTTAAGAGTAAGGCCCGTTGAGCGAATCAATGCATACTCCAGAAGCGCTTTACACCCACGTCACTTCCGTTTTCCCCCTTACATCCACCCGAAATATGCCACTGTTTTTATAATCACTTGTACGTTTGGAAAAAATATACAACGACAGGGGCATGTCTGCTTCCTTTTCTACCGTTAATCAACTGAAGTAACAATTGGTTTTCCCTGACTAGGAAGTTGTGCTGCAATAGTGGTGGTGGAAATTGCTGTGTGAGTCCTAATGTTTGATAGACAGGTCATTTGATACTACACTGATGAATGACAGACTATTGTCGACACAGAGAGAATCAAATGGCAATATTTTAGCACCAGATAACATAATAACAAAAGAACGTGCAAAAATGTCACATTTAAAACGGGATTCAATAGTTCTTCACGCAGAGTCTTAAAAAAAATAACATGTACTCAGCACCCGCAAGGCTATCAAAAGACTGAAGTCTTTCGGCCATTTATCCTGCTTTCGCAGCCCGCATCAATTTATTTTCACATGTTTCCCTAAATTCTATCAGAAATATGCAATTTACCCAATAAGCGGATCAACTTTCGTGCTTTGTTTCATACATCTGGACTAAAAAGCTCGCTAGCTTGGACCACTTACGCTCGCCTTTCACTGTGGCATGAAACCTACCTTGTAAGTAGTTCAAAAATGTGATCCCGTAATGCCCAGGTGGGCGATGAGCATAACCAGCAACCCCACCTCTAGGATCGGTTGTCATTCTAACTTTTTTCTCCAAAATTAGGTTTTACCATGTCCAGCTTGTAATTGGAGTCCTGGCAGTATTTAATCTGGGCAGGGGGATACTGAGATGGGAATTGTGTGGGTACGAAGACGTTGAAAACTGTCCCTGGAGTTATACCAACATTGGAATTAGGGTATGCTCCTCTGTTTTGTGCAGTATTGGTTGATACTCATTGAATTTTGCTGGTTCCTTGATGTGTGGGTGGGGTAGTCCAGTAAAACTAATAACTGATCCCAGACTATGCCCTGGAAGCGGGAATAAGTCAAGCATGTCTTGCCGCGTAACAGCAACAAACCTGATCACATGCCGCTTGCATTCTTTACGATACTTCCGGCAAAATATGAGAACTGTTCAGGTTAGATCAGTTTGTTGTAATCATGAAAAAAGATGAAACTGTGTCATGCGTTTGTCTGTACACAGTGACATCCAGAGATAAAAGGCCGTCTGCCTCCTAATCTGCGGTTAAGCAAGAAAACCACCAGCAGACGTGAATACTTGGTTAGAAGCCCTCGTCGTCAATTTCCCCCTTCAAATTAACTAGTAAGTCACAAGAAGGGATGGTGTAGTCGGAAGGGGGTTTCACGGCTAGGAGCATTGGAAATACCGAAGACATTACTTAGCAAGCGCATGGTACAAAACCTCTTGTAAAAGATATTTATACTCTGGAAGTCTGTAATTTCTTAAAAAATTATTAAGCGTAATGTGGAAGGAACCGGTGAGAATGCCAAAATAAGTCTTGTATTTCAGGTAACGTACCCATGCCACGCTGAAACAGCCATAAGTGATTGATAAAAATATTGTGTTACTTATTTTGTCGAGTTAGCGAGGTATAGGCAACATGTGTGACATTGCAGGCGAAAACGCATAAAAGGACACAGGAGGCGCTAAACGTCATCGGCCATATTCATTAAGCAACAGAGCTAAGTCAAGGTAATGGCTAACAGTTTTTTATATACTTAAATTGTTGTTCAGAGGCCGTTCTGTTCAATTATAACCTGGCGATACCAAAGCTTACATTTCAGAAGCGGACCATAGTCATGGCGTCAGCTGTACTATTTTTGCATATGACGCCCGTACTATAGAGAAACGTGATGATATCGATAAATTGCGATTCCACGCGATCACACACTGCTAAAACGAGGATACTGGTCAAAATACCGGTCAGGTATTTGTTGTGAACCAGGGACTGTGGAGTGGTACGTCTACTTGAGGGTCTGGCCATCCACCCGCGCCCTTCCCTGCCTCCGGTACTCATGATTCTGTCTCAACACCCTATCCAGGTGAGAAAGGAGAAGAGAGTACGGTGGATTTTGCGCAAGTCTACATTCATTATAAACTAGTTCGCGCGCAAGTCACCGTGCCCTTTTCACCTTGCTGTGGGGCACGCAGTGGACATTGTCGGATTGCGACGGTCAAATATCATATCTCTGTTTATCTGTCGTATCATGTTGCTGAGATTTTGTTTTATTAGGTAGTACAACATTAAATTTCACCAAGAGTTGCTCACTACATGACCATCTCCATGTCGTCAATAGAAAGAGCATGGAACGGTAAGAGAAGAATTTCTTCAGTCTATTCAACTGGTTTTCAGGTTACCAAAGGAGAACGAACACACTAGGCTGACAAAGTGTGTGACTTCACCCCGACGGAAGGGTCATAGGGCTGTAATTCAATGTTGAATAGGTTTGCATAGTCATGCTCACCCGACTAATGAATGCAAACAAGCGCTTTCTTCGACGAATTTTTCACTCCTTTGTTCGCGTGTACTCAAACATTGTCTGCCTGAGGACAGATATTAACTCCCAAGTGACTGCTGAAATGGGCTGGTGCTTAAAGGTCAACCATGAAAAATGACACCCATCTTCGTGGGTGGGGGTGTGGAGAGAAACATAACTCGTAGCCGCGAGACTTTGGCACAGTGGTTGTAGAGGTCGCGTTATGGAGAGTGCAAGCGGCGTGTAGCCACTGCCTAAGGCCCTGACCAGGGACCAAGCCGGCGGCGTGAGTCGTGCGTGAAGTTAGACGGCCGACCGACGTGCACTGCAGTGCGGAGCACGTACGGGGCCTTGCTCACGTGTGCGGCCCAATCAATGTCTGGTCGAACATTCCAGGCGCTTCCGCGGGGCTATCGCGCACGCGGTGGACAATCAGCGACCAGCACGCCCGAGGCAGGAACATTCTAGAACAGTCTCAACAGCAAGCACGTCACTGGACGGAATGTTATAGAACGCACAGGAGCCAATGTAAATAGTGCATCTTTCCTGCGAGTTGAAACCCCTCGTGTCCGCAAGTTACCAATAAAGTGCTTGTCCTCCGAACCGGCTCTCTTCCTGTCCTACCTTTCTTCCCGGTCATACCAGGTCGATAAAGAGATTGTGACGATGATGAGTTTCGTGTTATTTAGATTATACTGGAGGCGAACTGCACAGTGCTGGTTTCACTGCCTCACTTCTCAATCCCTTCACGTCAAAACGACTGACAAGCTTATGTGTAATAGTTGACCAATCATGGGGCCTTATCGATACTGCCACTACCTGGCTGATACTCCTCCCATAACTTAACCACTTTTCTTGCATAAATTCACTTGAGTCGTAGAAGAAATAAGTTTTTCTGTCTTTGGTTTCGCCCGTTACTGGGAGTTGTTTCCTAGATTTGGTCGCACCAGTAGCTCTTCAGTTGTGCTGCCATGAAGTAGCAGGTTTTCGAACAGAAGAATGAGGTAAACACATGTACGGTCGCAGTGGAATTAGTCTGGCATTGTGTCGACACTGCTAACATCTGTTGTCTGTCTCTGTGAATGTGACCGCTCAGATGGCATTTAAAGCGTCTATTCATGACACACGAGAACCCGTTTGAGCGGTCAGCACGTGGGCAAGTCGGTAGGATATGTTAACCAGTAGTCTTTTGAGTAGTGGAGTGCAGTGATCGTGTTAATGCTACAGCGGATGAGAAAGCCTTAAAAAAAGCCAGTTACTGTCAGACGCGGACATTGGTTCCTGTCGTCTTTGCATCAGATCGACTATTCCGCCGATCCTATACAAGCGTTTTCCAGGAATCTTCTGGACTACGAAACGTTTGAGTTAGGTCTTCTGTGTGACTATGCTGAGCAGTTTTCCGTACCTTGCCTGAAAAACACTTTTAGCAATATAGTCACAGGAACGTCCAGCAGGCAGGCGTTCATTTATCAGCTTACCGAAGTCAGTAGTCAAATGAGGTTGAAAATGCTTCAGTATAGCACAGTTAAGTAGCCCAATAATTATTACAGATGACTGATCCTCCAGAATCCTCATCTGACACTTCAAACACAGTACACTTAATTGGATTTTATGTGAAAGCTCTTTCGAAAATTTGACTGTCTTTGACAGATTCTTTGCCCTTGCGCTGCCTAGGGCACTTTCAGGAAGACGGTCGGGCTCTTGCTCAGATTTTCAAGAGAACATTTTGCGAAGATTTCAAAGTCCATAGTATAGCTTCACCCAAAACCCGACTGTCAGTAAGTCATCCAAATTTATCCTTCCTGGTATGATTTTTGCCATATTTATGGGTTAATCTACAGCTGCGATGCGGTAGTTACAATGAATTTGAGAAGCTTTTATTCCTCAGTTAGCGCCGGTTGATGCATCACGACCTCCACGATGTACCAACAGAAGCGAAAAGGATTAGAGAGTAAAGTCCTCCAACTAAAGCATTGGCAAATTAATACATTTAAAGGTGTCCTTTAAGACGTGTTGTCATATTAAGAATAGTTGGGTCACAGTTGGGTCAATATGAATATTAAGAATAATCGCTTCATTTTTTGTATTTGAGATCATCCCAAATTTATACGATATATGTTGCAAACTCCGCAATTTCACTTACAAATCTGCATCCGTGGCTCGATAACCTTAGGAGTTGTTCGCCGCTTCTTCCACTAAATCCGGCGTAATCAGTGTTGCAGCTGAAAAATAACGCGAGGAATGTGGTAGTAAATTATGCTTGAAATTTTGTGTAGGTTATTGTCGATTACTTTCCATAGCCTACATTCGTGACTTGTTATTTCAAGAAGATATGTAAGAAATTTGATATTGTCCTCCAAACTATAAGGCAAATTAAAGACTGTTGTTCTTTGCTTTACAAATCATCGTTTATTTACTCAAAGAAACTCGTGAATAGACATTTCATTCAGAGTTTTGAAAATAAACATGCTAGAACCCTGCTTCTGCAAGATCATTATTACTGGGTTTGTCCCTAAATGTCTGCCAAATGTTTTGGCTATTGGCGAATTTTCACAATGGGCATATCTTTAGAATGGTGAGTTGACAAGTCTGAATGAAAGATGTTATTCGGTGCATGATTAGTGTTCACGCCGACCTCAATTCTCATCAATCTATTTTATCAGTTGGTTAATCGCTCGGGTAGTCAACTAGTGCCCGAAATAGGGTAAGGCAAGTAAAAGCGACACTCGGCGCATTTTTCGCAATATACACAATCTGACGCGCTCAAGACCGCGGTTTCTAAGATTAGCAACTGACGCTTCAACTCGAACCCCGCAGTCAGCCTAGTGTTTGTTTGTGTGGAGTAGCCGACTGGTAGACTGAGAGTCAGAATGAAATGGCTCCTTCTTGCCGTGACCTCTGGAACTCTCACGCATGTGAGATGCCTGCTTCCCACCCCCTTTTGCATGAAATCCTGGCACTTGTGTTTGGAGGGGCAGTCCGTGTATGTGGCATGCACAGACGAGGTCACTGGCTGTCAGCCTCTGCGCCCATTCCCCGCACCAGACAATTGACCGGCTCAGACAGTGGGTGGGGCTTGGGAGTGGGAATATAGAGTGAGGTTGACGACTCAGATCATTCTCCTCAGTATAGGCTATCTAACGTGCTGGAAGATATCACGGTGCGGTATAAGCTGACTTGGAAGACAGCCTACTAAGGGAATTATCTGAGCCTCGCAGAATGCAAAGTGTGTGTTTGTGCGGATTGGCGGACTGGGGACGGAGTCAGGCTGTAATGACTGCTTCTTAATGTGGCCCCTTTGACACTCCCACTTAGAGAGATTCAAGCGGGCCCTCTCTGGTCTGGTGTTTTTGTGGACCAAAGGGTGCGGTGACATATATAGGTTGGGGTTTATGCCGTGCCAATTACCTGCGCCCAATCACACTTTGGTCTTTTCGACCACGTCTTGACCTCAGGCCAAAGTGTTGTAGAGGAGGAGGATGACAAGAGACTGCGGTAGACGCCGTGCAAGTCTACTCTCACTATGACCTAATTCACACTCAAGTCTTCGTCTGTGCATTAACCCTGCTCAGGGGAACACGGCGGTCATCGTCAAACTCGACTGTCGGTAAAGAATATTCAAGCTGGTTTAGCAGCACGAAATAAGTCATTTGCACTAGAGTTTATTTTCTACGGCATTCAGTATTGGCAAAACCTTTAAATATTATAGTTTTTTAAAATGAACTGAAGCCAACATTCGTTCCTCAGGACACTGCGTGACTAGCACAGCTTGTCAACACCCACCAAGCTATTCTTTAAAAAATCAGACATATCCATTTAAATAAATTTAAACGGCACTACTCACACGTGTCCATCTGTGATCCTGACCCAGCTGTTGTCACCATTTCTGTACGGTCGGATCTGTACGCATGTTTCCTCATTCCATGTTTTTATGGCCTCCATGATCTCGTCGACTTCTTCATTTGCTGAAAGCAGATGCCGCATATTGAAGGCTCATTAAATTAAAATAAAGTCTACAATTTACCGATTGTGTGCCCTTATCTTGCTCTGTGTGCAAAAGGATTGCTTGAGAAAGACATAACGTTCTAATACTGCTAACCACGACAGAGAGATCTAAAGTTATGTGTCTGTTTGTTTCCTTTCGGGTAACTTTAGCAGTTTATTAAGATCCCAGACGAGATATTTCACTGAATTTGTTGACATATTGAACGGTCAGATCGTTTTAGAACGATTTTCAAAACGTTTACCCACTTTATATTTTTCGGGAAAATGGTGTCGCACTTTTTTACTGGTCAAAAATAAGTGAGTACTAAAAAGTAGAATTGGCAGAAATTTTGAAATCTATAATTATCGAGTAGCTTAATCCTATTGTGCACAGATCTATCCTTCCACGAACTTACATATGTGGGAATAAATTACGCCTACTATCAATCTTTGTACTTAAAGAAAGGACAACTTTTAGTTCCAAAATTGTATTACTATAAAATTTGTAAGAACGATAAGAGTCTACCGAAGTAGCATCTTTTCCTTCCGTTTATTAATACTCCATACGAAGTATTCAGTCTAGTCAATGTCCATTACGAAAATGTGTGAGCCATCTGTACCCTATATGATTTTTCTTACATGAAAATTTGCAGCTTATAATGTTAAACGCCTAGACGCCAGCTAAAGGGCGAATCGGGTTAAAACTATTTGAGAATTAAAAATTATCATTTAAAAATCAAAATTTATCCTTCTCTTGGTTCTGGAATCTGAATGAGGAGTGAACAAACCACAAGTGAATACAAAAATGGGCCATTTGTTTATTTGTCCATAACGTATGCTTAAATCTATAAGGGCATCGAAAAGGAAGAAAACCAATTGTACTACCGAGTGTATGTTTGCGGAGAGTTAGAAGGATGCGCACTCAAAAGTGCGCACCCTAGTGTGACTGAAATATCTCGGGATTATTCTGCACATTAATCGACATTACAAGCCCGCCTAAGTATGTTTCTAATGCAAAATACGGTAACAATCGGGAGATGGCACCCAAAAAATCCGTTACCTAGAAATAATACCTTTAACAATGGACTCGAACGCCTTCAGGCTATATCAGCGGTTAATAGGATAAGTCTGCACAACATGGGACAGAAACAGTCCCCAGGCATCTGTCAAAGACTTGGCATTGAAGCCAAACCATTGAAAATACATTTAAAAGTTCGACCAACGTTTTATTAAATACACTATGTACTGAAATCTTAAAAGAATCATGCCGCAGAGGCATTCGCAGATGTTTAATTGAAACATACACAGTCCCAGATTGTGTAGGTTTGTATGCGAACGCCATTCAATTGCCTAAAGTCGAATGTCTAGTCCTACGTGACCATCTTTTGCAGCATGCACAACAACGGCGAAAGTTAGGAAACATACGGAGTTTTAAAAAATTCGACTAAAGAATTAGGACTGCGGTTTCAGGTGTCAGTTCAGGTACACATGCCACGAATAATTTAAAACATTTAATTATAATTTCAAAAATATGGTTCTCATAAAAGCCCCTTTAATGAATCGGTGCCAACTTCCTTTAATTGTTCAACGCCAGGAGAATGTAATTTCGAAAAAAACTAATAAATGTAAATTCTCTTGGTTTCGTTCGAGGGAAAGTAATAGCTATGACAAAGGTCTAATTAAGCCAGTAACTTTTCTTGAAAATATCTCCAGGTGGCTGCACTAATTCTGGAAAAAGCCCGTGTATCCAGGACTTATCAGTATTGCAATTCCTAACATAAGCTAGTCAGTTATGAGCGATAAGCACACACACCAAAAAATGTATTTTGAGTTTGCTACATACGCATATCAATACATTGGAAAAATCTGCCCATATTCCACATTTCTATACATACGAAGGTCAAACATAATTGTACTCATCAGCGCATATTTTTCTCAGAACGAATGTATAGATATTGCTGCATATGAAGATGGTTTCGTCGTGCGTCTAGATAATTCATCTATGGTCTCATTTTGCCTCATGTAGCGCATGTGCATCATGGCGACAGACCTCTTTCATGAAAACTGAGATGGTGTCCGTAATGACTTACAGAAAAATTGCTTGTCAATTATGTAGGGCACGACGCCACCAGGCCATCGGATAGCTTCGATGGGCACAGCTGCTCGAGAACTTCTTTTCAAACCGCTTCTGTCATATTCGGACGTCTGATTTTTGTCTTCATTAGTCGCGCTGTCTTCACTTAGCGAAAGAAGTAACAACACCAGTAAAAGGCCTTTGATCTTCCCCAGCTTGCGCGGATCCATGTGTTCTATAAGAATAGAAGATATGCATTTTTTCGTAACTTCGGTGAATATGTAGGACGTTCTAAAGCAACAATTGACTTTTGCAGAGTGTTGGTGCATTTAGAGTTTTTATTTTCCATAATTAATCCCTACCAGCTGCACACTCTGTAATAAGCCCAACCATTTTTAGTTATAAGCTATACGAACACATGTTTTAATGGTGACGCACGGAAAACTTACTTGCTTTTTCACGGGAAACTGAACACAAAATGTCATTTTAAAGACAAGCCGAGTTTTTCACAATTGGGTTTATGTGAATTATTCAAAATCTGCAAAACATCTGTAAAATAGGAGTACAACCTGATCCATCGGATTGGACATTCGGTGGTGTCAAGTAACACTGTTTCTAACCATTTCTAGCTTGCGTGCAATCACCTTCTAACCACAATTCGATCTCAGTTCAGAAGGCGCAAGATTTGTATCGAATTAAATACACTATTGCTTAAGTCAAAGGCGAACACACAGCCCGATGCATTTGAAAATATTCGAAGTTTCATGGTAATGGCATACCCGATTTATAGTGATTTCAGGACGAAAAAATGAGTTAAATTTGCTTCGTTATATTTTTTTGAAAGTGGCGGCCTCAACGTTAATCAAAAGATCCTAAAACTTTATGTAATAAAGCTACATAGTTTAACGTCGCCCGCTGTGACAAGAATTACCGAACTCTCCATCTTAGAACAGTTCCGAACTCAAAACCGAAACTCTGTTTACACGTGCTCTCGGTCAAATGTACAGTTACATGGATTTCCGTATCCCGTTAAGGCTAAGCTGTTTCCATCGACTGCCGATCAGGTGATCGTTTTCACAAAAATACGAAAACCATAACCAGGCCGGTAATAGACCAAGGCATTAGTAAGCAGATCCCCTAAGAATGCCTGTCAGTCCGTGAGTTGAACTTCAAATACGGCTCAATCCTAGAACAAGGAAGCTTTAAATATATCGCAGAATTTTGTCTACGTTGGATGAGCTTTCGTCTTTTGTGTAACATCCGTAACACTTCGACCGTCCTTACCGACGATGTCCACCGTTTGCCTCACAGTAGACTGGGTGCATGGTCGGTGACTTGTACGTGAATTAGCTTATAGATATCGAAGAATTGCGTCGCAACTGCCGCCCTCTCTCCTCCCTCATCCACCACTGTCTGGCATCAAGGCAGTGTAAAGAAGGCCGCGGGGGGCGGGCGAGATAGGGCGCAGGTGGCTGGCGCGACCTGAGCCTGCGCCTATGTGTGTCGCCACACTTTCCGTGTGTGGCATCTATTATGAATGTGCTGTCCACTAGCGCGTACCGTACCCCTATCTAGTCCGTAATTTTGGTCCGGCACAATCTCCTCGTGGTCCCTTGTAACATTAATAAAAAAACCTGTTGCTGGCCTCTCGGGACGGCTATGCACGCGTCATTATATGCAGATGTACATGTCAGCGTGTTCCAAGAATTTTTTTAGGATACTGGCATGACCGATCACCTTAAAACGCCTGCAGGTATCTTCTTCATCCTGACGGTATTCTAAAAATGAGGAAGTATCTGCACTTTAATATGTCAGTAAGGCAAAATAGGCTCACCAAACAGCCCTGCTTGTAACTTAACCACGTATTAAGCTGATGAGATGCCCGGGTTACGAGTTGCTCAACACAACTCTTTGCCACTGGATAAGTAAATCAATGGTCAACCATTAGAGCGTCTATTGGGATCTGGACAATTATGACCACTTCCATTCTTCCGATTGTTCATACTCTGGCGGTGGCAAACTTTTAAAGTCGGAAGTTGTAAAGATGGTGACAGGTAAGTTACATTTCCAAGCGTTATCAACCAAAGATTTTAACTTTTCATTATTATATTTCATAGGATGGCCTTTTGATGATCAAATTACACACCTCTGGGTGACGGGCCAATTGGTTATCCGGGCGGGTTATTCGGCGCCAGGCATGTTTATCTTCAAGGAATACTTAGTAGGTTTGGGTGGCTAAAAATACATTAGCCTTTCCTGCTACTTACGGTTTCCACTTTGTGGAAATCCAAGGCCTTCTATTATCAACAATTCTCTTATACGCCAGAAGCTCGGTTTAAAGTTACCGTGTTATCTAACAAAATGCGAGAAAAATTGGTAAAGGCCTAGGTTTCATTCCAGTTCAACCAAAGTTTAAAATGAAACCTTAAAAAACCATTTCAAATTTGCAGACAGAAAACGTGCGGGGTTCTCACTTATTTTAGTGACCATTTTATAAACATCAATTCAAGAATGCGTGGATGCATCGTCCGATCGTTGGGGTAAATATTTGTTATCTTTCAAATTATTTAGGAACTAGGAGATTGTTCGATTTCTTGCGTTTATGCATGTTTATGGGCTTACGCGAATGCAATATAAGTCACCCATACTTTGTAAAAACCCACTTTCCTATGCATCTGCTGATTGAAAATTATAAGATAACAATTTGGAAACGCCTGTCTAGGGTTTTACGGAACACTGTTTCTAAAAAGCGCTAAACTTCGCCGCAGTCTAGTATTTTAGATTAATTTCATAAGAATCTTCCCGAAAGTAAACACACAAGCAAAGCATTAAATTTACGTATCTCCAGACATTTGCTTATTTTATGATGAATTGAATTCAGACAACTGCAGTCTTTCTATATTGTCTGAACGGAATCCGGAATATCTTTTATTGTAAGTTAATTTGTTTAAATTCGTAATAAGGCAGTAATTGCAACTTACTTCGGAGGGCTTTGCTTTGTCTTTAAGGGTCAGTTAACACACTTGTTCTCCGTGTATAGCGGACAGTCTGTAAACCGGTCACGTCGAATTTTGTCTGTGTTTAAATACTACTGTGAGCCAATACGAGGACGTGGAAAGAACATGTTTTTTGAGACAACCACCTCCTGGGTCTTGCCGTGTCTGTCAGAGAATTCCCTCTAGTGACAGTTTGTCAATATGTCGAAAGTCAAAACTATGCCTTTTTATGATCCCACGCAGTCGCGAATGGCGTTCGGAGTGGCAATCACAGAGTTTACGCTTCAGGTTTTGAACAAAATAAAGGTGTGAGGGAAGGTATTAGGTTCGTTCGGGAGCGTGGTTTTTCCAGAGAGGACAGATCAACGCTCGGCTGTTCTCAGGAGCTTTTTGTCTGAAAAGCGCATTCCATCGGTTTATCAGATATGATAAAGGTGCAGATCGTCCACTGGAAATTAGTTTTTACATGAGAAAGTAGGATGGTCGAGTTATTTTACTATCCGCAAGTAGTCTCATACTTCGAATTGAAAAACTATATTCAGAAGGCGTGAAGCTCTGATCAAAAATGTGGAGCAGTCATTTCTATCTCTCATAGACACAAGACCTTAGACTCATAAGTTAGCTCAATTACCGGAATTTTCATTTGAACAGACGCATAAGGAGGGGAGGCACCTGCGTCTAAGAACGCAAATATTCAGCTGCTAATTTAAACCGTTTCCCGAAAAAAACTGGCGGGCGTGGCATTTATCCTCGTTCATGTGCCACGGGAATTTGAAATAAGAAGGATAACATCGGCATTTGTAACTAAAAGACGCGTTGGAGTATTTAAGGGAAAACATTAAAGCAAAGGCAGCTGAATATACTCATTTCAAATTCAACTCAAACCAATATGCAATGTTCAACGCCGAGCTCTTATCTCAACTAGATTACGCTAACAAAAAATTCTAACCCCTCTGCACCATCGCACATTGCACTAATTTGGGGTAAATGTTAGAGTCACAACATGGAATCGGTATCGCTTGTAATTTGGAGTTGGGTCCCTGGTCCATATTTCCATATCCGACCTGATAGTCAAATGGTTTAGGAGCAGGCACAGTTAACTGCCGCCCCATCACTCTGTCTGACTCATTTCGGAAGGTCCCTAAACTCGTTCCCATACTGATGATGATGATGATGGTGGTGGTAGTGGTGATGGTGCTGGTGGTGCTGGTGGTGGTGGTGGTGTTGGTGTTGGTGTTGGTGGTGGTGGTGGTGGTGGTGGTGGTAGTAGTAGTGGTGGTGGTGATGATGATGATGATGACGACGTCGACGACGACGACGACGACGACGACGGCGATGATGCGATCAGTTGTACAATACGTTAATTGGTCTGAGGATTCGGATTCTCATTAGAGCCCACCATCAGAGACGGTTGCAGTTAAAGGTAGTGGAGACAAAAAGACTGAAGTAGTTACAGCACGTAGCCGCCGTAGGGTCACATGCGTACTCTAACTAACACCTCTCGCGATCACTGCTGGGGGTCGTGATTGATGCGACGATGGTTCGTCAGTCCGCGTCGGAGTCGTTTGTTGCAGCAATTTCATCATCCGTGCTGGATATTAACGTGATGATTACTCGGAAATTTGATCCGCTGACACCAGCATAGTTGGGCGCCCGCGCTCTCTCCACGTGACCGAATCCCCTGCCCAGGGAATGTCTCAACCGGAACGCGATACTGGGAGACCACTGTGCTTATTGATAGATTGCGGGCCTCCGAACCATGTTTCGAGCTGCTCTTGACACACGCGTTCGTTAAATCTTGCGAAGATTTTGGCCTCTTAAAACTTGGAAAAAGGCCGGATTCTGTGAAATGAGCTTCTGCCTGAGAGCTGGCGTCTGTCCTCCTCACTGCCGTGTCGTGCTTAGTCATGGACGTCAGCAGTAATCTCTCAGTTTCTTCGATTTATTTGCTCTGGCCGTGACTGCATCAGATCCGGTAAACGACTCCAGATGTTTTCTGCCGTGGCAGTGCGTCTTTCGGCCACATGACTTGGCACCTGATGGTTGCATCCTGCCTGTGTGCAGCCCTAACTCCAAGTGGAGAGTGAAGGCAGCTGACAGATTCTCGGAATTTCCTCACGCACGCAAGCGCTTGCCAAAATTTAGGGCTGGTCGGATTTGGTTTCTGCTTTTGTCTGCGTACGCTCTGATTGACGAAGTTGCGCGGGAAGCCATCGACTCTCAGTATCTGTCGAAGATATTGTAATTCAGCAACCGTTTCACTGTAA
>CACRXP010000037.1:976133-988620 GCA_902702965.1 Spirometra erinaceieuropaei | reverse complement strand
GATTACCATGGAAATGTGTGACTGATCAGGTGCACCGGCAGCTCGCTGAATTTTGGCTTTTTTCTCCGTACTCTTTCCCGAAAACAATGCCTTTAAATGCTACATGCATTAATCACTTTATAGATTTAGATGTCACATCTAAATTTTTCATGGAAAACAGAAAGCGATACAAATAATGAGGAGGGATGCCGAAACAAATAGTGTCAAATGAAACAGGCAAAGGTTATACCAAGAAAAACATGAAAGAGACGGTATAATAATAAAGAGCTTTTGGGTACGTCAAATATGACAAAAGAAACATCCGTGCAATTTCCAGACGATATACAGAAAAGAACATACTATATCTCAAAAAATGCTTAAAGAGCTGCCTTTGAATACAGACATAATGATGGCAAAAATTTGTACGTATGAAGATAGAATCCAGGAAAAAACGGAAAAGGGTAAAAAACATTCCTTAAGATTTCGAAACATAAAAAAAACAAGTTTTACTTGGTAAACACCGCTGTCTGAGCAGTGGGTTTCTGCTCGATTAAGTAGGCTGGCAGCAGCATCCCGTCTATGAACAATAGGGTGTGATTGTCTTGTACTGTAGAACATCTTCCGCATACGTCACTTTGTGGTAAAATGATGTGTGAGGTGTTTCCTCAGTCTTTCTCTCTACGACAAAGTTAAGGAAAGGGAGTTTGTTGTCATTGTATTTCTCGAGCGTGAGCGAGAATTCTGGTGGTGTTGAGTTAAAAACGCCAAGAAGCATTTCCAGGTGACCCCTCCTAACGAAACGAAAACTTTCCTCCACATAACGCACCCATAATTTGCAGTCAACTTACTTTAACATCGTGATTTTAGCTTGAAAGCCGGAGATGGCTGACCCCATAGGAGCTCCCATCATCTGTTGGTAGAATTCACGGTCAACTTGTCAGGTAGGTTACGATCAGGAATTTTTAATGGAAGAGTGGCGACCAACAAGATATCGAGTCCGTGGCTGAGTGGTTGGGGACGTTAAAGTACTAACCAAAAGGTCGCGGAGGCGAGCTCCATGAGTTCCACAGTTTAGGATTGGGTATGACTGGATGATGTCGGCTAAAAATCAGACATGACTTCCGCAGATTATTAATAGATGACATATGTGCTTTGGTAGGGTATGTGGTAAGGGGTTTATGGGTTGATTTACCTTCTGACAATGACAGCATCTTTCCATCGCAGCCTTCTTTTTTCAAAATTGCCGATGAACCATCTTTACTTTCCGGGGAAATAATAATGATTTTGTTCCTTTTTGAGGCTCTCAACGTCCTTCTCGCCTCGTGTGATATAGCAGAAATGAATATGGCAGAAAAATTATTTCGGTGCTCTAAGACATGTATAATGAGATTTCAAATTGTGAAACCTACAAAGGTAAATCAAAGCAGATAAAAGGACGTAGGATAGGATGCTTTCTTCTGTTTACTGCCTTGTTAAATTCAGTGGTTGGGACGTGCGGAGAATGAGAGACACGCGACCTCAAAGGATATCATTATCTCATTAATGATATTTGTGAATTCTCGTAGTTTGTCTAGGAACTCTATGGAAATCGCGACTCCCGTTTCACAATCTTGTGTCAGTGGATGGAGTTGATGAAATAGGCATTTGAAAATCTCGTAATAGGATGAACTGTTTCATAATACTATCAGTCACAGTAATACCTCCGATTTGTGTATTTTAGGTAGTTAATAAATCTTCACGATGGTGGGCTCAGATCGTCTAAGGGATTTGGCAATATCTTTTGATATTTACATCTTCCCTGTAGGCTGCTTCCGCAATTTATCCATGGATGAAATTTGTGCTTTGGTAGGGCATGTGGTAAGGGGTCTATAAATTAAATTACTTTCTGACAATGACAACATCCTTCCTTCGTAGCCCTCTTTTTTTCAAAATTGCCGATGAACCTCCTTTACTTGCCTGAGAAATAATAATGCCTTAATTCCTTTTTGATGTCTTCATGTCTTCTTTTCTTGCTGCACGAATCCTGTTTTTAATGCCTGAATTATTAAAGCAATTGTATAACTTTAATGATGTATTTCGTTTATCCTAATCCTCCAAAAATCCTCATTTCGCCCCGTATTTTCACCGCCTCATCTGCTAATTATGTACGCGACTAAGCTACCGTAGTTAGGCTTTAGGAATTTTCACGTTTCATGAACTCGCATACCCACATAACGTCCTTCTGCCAACACCGTATATTGGCTGACGACATTTTTTAGCTGTCTGGCTAGGAAAAGCGGAAAATTTAGGAGGTCTAACATTTAGGTAAATGGTACAGTAATTGGCAACCTGAGCTACACGCCGTGCAGAAACATTTCAGTAAAAAAAAATAGAAGAGACAACAGCCAATTCGTGCGGTATGTCAATCCAGGGTCATGATTTATTATCAGAAATGAAATGGCAGTATTGCGTTTTGGCTGTTTTGTCTCCTTGGGCTTTTTAGACTCCCTGGGCTTTTTGGACTAGTTTCGCACATTTTGCCCACATTGGAAGGCCACCTGGGCAACCAGTGCAAACATTTTGTGCAATAAAAGTTGTTACATTTTCCAAAGGGCTCATTGCCTTTAAATTTCTTGGTATACCAATCCTTCAATACATACATATGCATCACGATCTCGATGTATTGCTACGAGCTAGACGGTGGGAGATATGTGCAATTCGCGAAAGTCTTACACGAGGGCAGTTACCATATTTACATAGAGTTCGATATAGGCAAATTTCGCCAAAATCTATTCAAGTAAAACCTGCCATAAATTCTATTCAAGGATATGAAATTGCATGTTGTTTTGGCCAAGGCATGCTTCGCGAACTTATGACTGGTTATGAGTATCGATTTCGAAAATTTCAAATTTCTGAGGAACAGCACACGCAATTCTGCTGAGATTGACTACCTTCGCACGTACTTGAGTCTCTTAATCTGAGGATCGGGTATGGTTAAAGGGTAGGTTTAGCTGTTAGCTTTAGGGTTAGCGGTTTGAATCAGGTGTTTCTATTTAGGATTAGGGTTAGATTTATTGTTAGCTCTGGGGTCCGAGTTTTTTGTTTTATGGCTAATGTTAGGTTTAGGGTCAGCTGTTAGTTTTGGCTTTAGGGTTCGGGTTAGGTCAAGGGCTATCATCAGTTGTTAGTTTTAGGGTTAGGGTTATGGTTAGAGCCAGCTGTTAGATTTAGGGTTAGCTGATAATGTTCGTGTTTAGTGTTTAGGATTAAGGTTACGTTTGCCGTTAGGAGTAAAGTTCATGGGCTGCAGTCAGTACCTAGGGCTTGGATCTTGGATGAGTGTATACAGTTAGGGCATAGGGCCATGCTGGCGGTTCAGGGTTAGGATTTCCGGTTAGGGTTAATCTTACATTTAGGGTTTTGGTCATACTGCACCAGCTACGACCGATTGCGCCAGAAGGCTACGGAACTCTCTTTCAGCCAGTCTACCTTCGCGGATTGGAATAGTCGTTGGGTCGCTTCCCGTGTTCTATCATGCGACGCAGGGTTGCCACTTCTGCTTATTCGAGGTAACCCAATCCGGCGTGCATGGCCTTCCCTCCGACGGGAGTCCTTTCCGTTGCCACAACCTTCCCTTTCTATAATTTCTGCCTTTGTTGCGTTAGCCCGCTGCTTGCTGCTGGGCTCCGCATTCACGTGACATGCCAGAGCACGGCCTTACAGCCCGTACGGGTTACGAATTTTCCGGTGTCATTTTGCCCGACAGACCGATTGGGGAATTCCGCGTGATCGGTCACGTAGGCAACCAGAGCGCAGACGGGGTGTTTGCCTCTACTCCACCTCCCTTCCAGGTGAACAGCTGACTGCCTTTCCCCTTCCGAACACCCAGGTGCACTTACTCCTAGGGTTTGGGCTGCAAGCACGGCCGCATTTTCAATGCGGTCAGTCCGGGCCGGTGCTATGTTTTAAAACTTGGCCTTTGTCTTTGTGCAGTATGATTCCGCCGTTCCGTCAGCGGTGACCCTTTACCGGTGTCCCTTTCACCCACCACACCGCGGACTTTGCCTACTTAGGGTTTCGAATGAAACCCCATACCATTCCATACGTCTAGCTTTCCGGTCCTGCCGGTTAACCCTCAGCACTTACATTCACCGTAGGCGGCAGTTTGTAAGCCAGTCTGCGCTTGTGCGAGCCCCCCGGCTGTCTCGATCGACACCCATCCCTCCCCTCCCGCTCTTCGGTGGAGTCGCTCGGCCGGGTGCACGACGGGAAGGTGGTGCGACTGTTTGAGGTATGCGTTCTCGTACCCTTTGCCCTCGTTTACCCATCTACTGTCTGCTTGGCACTCGTACGGCGGTTTACGTCCGTGAACCGCCTGTGGTTACCAGTAGTCCCGGTGTTCCTACTTCACGACTCCGGTTTCCTTAGTCGCCGGTCCCTCGGTTAGGGGAACATCGCCTCCCTGCTAGGACAGCAGCATAGGAAACGAAGACAGTATTCAGTTTAGGGAGTAGTTCACTACTGCAGTAAGTACGGTTGACACATTAATCTGCTTCCATCCGCTTCGGTTGGCCACGGTTATGCTTTGTCTTCGTCCGTCTTCTTGGCATTGCGTTGGGGTGGCAATCGCTGTGCGTAAATTCACTTAAAACGGTCGGTTGCACCACCAGTACAGATGCTTACCTGTGCGCCTGTTGCGTGTGTTCGTGCGTCGTCCAACTACGGTCGTATATCGGATAGGCCTTGGCTACATGCTTGAGGAAAATTCCTCTGATGTCCGACAATTTGTCTGCCCCCACACCGTACCATAACCGGTATTGCCCTTCGTCTACGTCAGCCCAAACGTTTCTTCCCCTGATGAGCCTGTGCTCCGCATATTTTTCTCCAGTAGGCTTTGAATGGCGTTGGTGTTTTTCTTGGTGATAGGATTGACAAAACTGAGGGAATAATTGACCGTGAAATGGCAATAACCCCCATCCGAAAGATGTGAAAAGCCTTTCCACTGGCCCGTAACGACCACACCATCTGGCGCTACCCACTGCTTAATCACAGCCTTCAGTGACGGCCAGTCAAGGTCGTTCACTTGCCCCAAAAGCGACCTTCGTTTTACTTGAATCGTACATGCAGTAGGTGGGCTAACTCATGAAATGTCAACCGGAATTCCAAAATGCGTTTTCGTTTCAAAAAGATCAATTAAGTAGTGTTGTAAAAATAATCGTCGAGGAGCATTAATCTATATAACTTCAGTTGCCTCAGCATGTCGGCTTTCAAATAAACCTCTCTACGGCTACATGCAAAAACCATGCTCTGCAAAAATTCACTACATAAGTAGCATGCATCTTTCCCATTGATTTTCGATGAACTTCAAAACTCAATTATATTTCATATAAAACATGCATAAAAATATACATTCGTTAAGTCATTTGGTAGCAAATGGCGTCTTCTTCCAATTTTATACATGACGGAAGTGTATACTTTGGTTTTCAAAGAGTTTCTAATTGTATGATTTTTTAATACCGTGGAATGGCCGTTCATAAAACTTCATGTTTCTGCATTTATCAATGCGGCTTGTAAAGTTAACAATATGTCTCAAATCCACTGCTGACTTTTATGAACTCCGTATGGTTTCCTGGTCGGACAACTGTATGTAGCCGGGATTGTGCAAGGCGAAGGAGAGGTCCCTGTCATACGGGAGCGATGGGAAAGGGGGGTTTTAAAGGTGGGGTAAATGGGGAACCCGTCGAAGAGTAAATTAAAAAATAACAAAAAGGTGATGTTTAGAAGGTAAATAATGGAGTTCTTTTGAGGTGACAATGTGCCGAAAATTCAAAAGGAAGCCGTAACCAATAGGAGCAAGATACCCAAGGCCAAGGCCATTCCGCTAAAGGTGCCCCAGAAAATACGGCCACTGATAATGAATCCTCGTGAAATGCCAAATGCAAGCAGGTCGGTGGAAAGTGAGCCCGGAGAACGGTAAGTATGAATGCAAAATACGCAGGACGCAGAGGACTGAAGCCGTATTTATTAATTTGTTCAATAATTGCCAAACGTTTCCCGCTTATCGAACGTTAGGATGAACGTAAAACGGGAAAGCCAAACCTACTGGTCGCCGCCAGGCGGCCAAACCGCCCCACCACACATGCCTACGAAATCGGCCGACGCGCAAGGAGAAAGCGAGGGAAGGAGACCGCACAGAAATCCCGAGGCCCGGGTTGATACCTAAGCTCGTGAAAGTGCAAGGCGAGACCAAACCCCTATTGTTGGGTAGCCATCCCAAGCCAGCTGTGGTGGGGTGCAGGGTGGAGAAATGAGCTTTACGGCAGACAAAGAAAGCAAACGGCAAGCGGCCTTAGAAGACCGCACAGGAAGCCAGCGACCGGGTTTAACGTCTAAACGGGTAAGCCGCAAATGGCTAGTGAAGCCCCTGAAGTAAGTAGAAAGGGAAGATGCACTGAAGGGGCAGACCTGCACCGATGAAGTGCACCAAACGCCTACGCGCCTAGCCCACTCACGCGGTAGCCGCATGGAACGCGATATGGGAGCTCCCCCTCCTGCGATCAAATACAACCGGGCTGTTTCGTAAAGGCGGGGGTGGAGGGTAGAAGTCTGTTAACACGACTGAAGCAGGGGATGGAGTATCGGTAGACACCCTAACGGAGCGGCGGTTGTCCTTTCGTACACGATCGCATCGGAAACTGCAGGAGGTCTGGAGTAAAAAGAACCGAGGATGCAGGAAAACCGTGGAAACGGAGACCCGCGCCAATCCGCCTAGGATAGTACCTTTGCAATTAGTCTGATGCATGTAATACTGTACGCGCATGCAATTAGAAGCATAATGGGAAGCGTGTTGAATCGCAATCCGCAAAGAATAAATCTTTCGCCTTTTACTAAAGATTGCCGTGTGGGGGGTGCAATGCAATGAGTCCATATAAACAGTCATGCAGCGCCTCGTTCTCGGGGCGGTTAAAGTGAAGAAGAAAGTCATCCTGACAGAGCCTCTACGCCAATTCAAGCAAACATAGCGAGAGTACCCAGTCGTAGTAATGTAGCAAGCGCGCTAAGTGGCCGATGAGCGGAAATGTGAACGCAATAACATGAAGGACTTTACAGCATAACCGCCCTTCCTTCGTCCAATTGTCAGCTGTAAGTATGTGCGGGAGATATGGCAATGGCAACACAGCAGCAGACAAGGTATCCCAAAGCGAGGTCGAATACATTACACCCCCGCGCGGCCGACACGGTTTAAAAGTATAACCTAATAAAAGCACGCCTACTAATAGGAAGCAAGTACGTCAACAACGTTGACTCATAATCTCAGGCTACTTACATTTGTCCCGCCCAACTCATCTCCTAGGCCGGCCGGTCCCTTGGCACAGCCCTAAATTGGGTCCAATGTAAATATAATGTTTCTTCTCCTATTTCTGTAAAGCTTTTTCGCGGTTTGAATTTTGCCTTTTTGGAGATAAATACTACTAATACCTGCTTTCAATAGAAAAAACTACTTTTTATTTTAAAAAACCCAGACTTTCTTATGTCCTTTTTAAGGGGAACCAAAATTGGGGTGAGGGGGGAAAGAAACGCCTGAGGGACGGGTAGGGGTTATTTGTGGATAAAGGGAGGGGCGGGGGTCTGTCCGGCTAAAAAACGAATTCAAATTTGTCTGCGCAGATTTTTCGCGGACGCGCTGCGCACAATTTGTGTCAACTGTCTGCGCAGATTCTACGCAGATTAGGTAGGACAACGTCTACGCAGATTCTGCGCAGACTTGTCTAACGGTCTGCGCAGATTCTGGACAGAATTGGTTTTAGCGCTCCTGGGTCCGCGTGAAATCGGTCAGCTTATCCACCTCCGCAGCTGTTTTACGTGGACCTCTGAGAGACTGGGGACTGCAAGTTGGGCAAAGCGGGAAATTCTTTACGGAATGCCGAGAGCGCAGAAAATTTCATATACCCCTCTTCGCGTACTGCAAAGGACTACCAGCTTGCTTTAATTAATATACATATGTGAACACAGTGAACAATCCACCGTCCCTTTCGAGTTTTCATTTCCTTACATCAGACTTAAAGTCTTACCGTTGCCTCGATGCACGGTTCTCTGCGTCGATTCCGACGTGCTGTGTCCTCACGCCCATTGCGTTGGCCGCAGTCTTCGCGAACACTTAGTGGAATGGTCTCAGACTGATTCCTATCCTCGCATTGGCCGTTGGTCGTCAACCACGAAAACTACAAAACAGGCTCTAGCATGCACCAATACAACAACATTTTCTACGTTTCGCCGGGTTATTTCAAGTCTTTGACTCTTGTATCCTTTTAACCAAATTACCCTGAAGTTTGCCCTTGAGATTTTGCGCCGCACATAACTAAATACCCCACCCACGCCTGAGTGCCATCGCCCCACATGTACACCCACTGTTCCCACCAGTTCAATTAGATAAGCAACTCGACGTCAACCACCCCAGGGACGGCAACAAACTGCGATACGATGACTTCCTACATCGAAGTCTATATAAAAGTGGTAAATGCCCTCGTATAAGCCTTTCGCGAATTGCACATTTCTCACACCGTCTAGCTCGTAGCAATACATCGCGATCGTGATGCATACGTGCGTATTGAAGGATGCGTATCCCAGGAGATTTACTGTAAAAGCAATGAGCCCTTTGGAAAATGTAACAAATTTTATTGCGTGCATTTTCGCACTGGTTGCCCGGGTGGCCTTCCAACGTGGGGAAAATGTGCAAAACTAGTCAAAACAGCCCAAGGAGTCAAAACAGCCAAGAATCAATACTGCCATTTCATTTCTGCCAATAAATCATAGCCGTGAGTTCACATACCGTACGCATTGGCTATCGCCTCTCCCATGTTTTTTTACTGAAATTGTTGTGGAAGGCGTGTACTTCAATCAGCCGATTACTGCACGATTCATCGGAATGTTAGGCCTCCTAAATTTTCCGCCTTTTTTAGCAAGACAGTTAACAATAATGTGATTTTTATCCTAAGCAAATAAACGGCGTGGGTGGAAGGACGTTATGTGGGTATACGAGTTCATGAAACGTGAAAATTCCTAAAGCCTAACTACGGTAGCTTAGTCGCGTACATAATTAGCAGATGAGGCGGTGAAAATACGGGGCGAAATGAGGATTTTTGGAGGATTAGGATAAACGAAATACATCATTAAAGTTATACAATTGCTTTAATAATTCAGGCATTAAAAACAGGATTCGTGCAGCAAGAAAAGAAGACATGAAGACATCAAAAAGGAATTAAGGCATTATTATTTCTCAGGCAAGTAAAGGAGGTTCATCGGCAATTTTGAAAAAAAGAGGGCTACGATGGGAGGATGCTGTCATTGTCAGAAGGTAAATCAACACACAAACACTTACCACATACCCTACCAAGGCGCCAATTTCGTCCATGGTTAAATTGCGGAAGCTGCCTACAGGGAAGATGTAAATATCAAAAGATATTGCCAAATCCCTTAGACGATCTGAGCCCACCATCGTGAAGATTTATTAACTACCTTAAAAACACAAATCGGAGGTATTACTGTGACTGATACTATCATGAAACAGTTCATCCTATTACGAGATTTTCAAATGCCTATTTCACCAACTCCATCCACTGACACAAGATTGTGAAACGGCAGTCGCGATTTCCATAGAGTTCCTAGACAAACTACGAGAATTCACAAATATCGTTAATGAGATAATGGTATCCTTTGAGGTCGCGTCTCTCTCATTCTCCGCACGTCCCAACCACTGAATTTAACAAGGCAGTAAACAGAAGAAAGCATCCTATCCTACGTCCTTTTATCTGCTTTGATTTACCTTTGTAGGTTTCACAATTTGAAATCTCATTATACATGTCTTAGAGCACCGAAATAATTTTTCTGCCATATTCATTTCTGCTATATCACACGAGGCGAGAAGGACGTTGAGAGCCTCAAAAAGGAACAAAATCATTATTATTTCCCCGGAAAGTAAAGATGGTTCATCGGCAATTTTGAAAAAAGAAGGCTGCGATGGAAAGATGCTGTCATTGTCAGAAGGTAAATCAACCCATAAACCCCTTACCACATACCCTACCAAAGCACATATGTCATCTATTGATAATGTGCGGAAGTCATTTCTGATTTTTTGCCGACGTCATCCAATTATACTCAAGCCTAAACTGTGGAACTCCTGGAGCTCGCCTCCGCGACCTTTTGGTTAGTACTTTAACGTCCCCAACCACTCAGCCACGGACTCGATATCTTGTTGGTCGCCACTCTTCCATTAAAAATTCCTGATCGTAACCTACCTGACAAGTTGACCGTGAATTCTACCAACAGATGATGGGAGCTCCTATGGGGTCAGCCATCTCCGGCTTTCAAGCTAAAATCACGATGCACGGATGTTTCTTTTGTCATATTTGACGTACCCAAAAGCTCTTTATTATTATACCGTCTCTTTCATGTTTTTGTTGGTATAACCTTTGCCTGTTTCATTTGACACTATTTGTTTCGGCATCCCTCCTCATTATTTGTATCGCTTTCTGTTTTCCATGAAAAAGTTAGATGTGACATCTAAATCTATAAAGTGATTAATGCATGTAGCATTTAAAGGCATTGTTTTCGGGAAAGAGTACGGAGAAAAAAGCCAAAATTCAGCGAGCTGCCGGTGCACCTGATCAGTCACACATTTCCATGGTAATCGTCGATGACGGTAATAACTCCATTCACTCTCAATTCACTTTATTCCCTTCCCTACATGACCGACAACTGTGTTGTGTTGTGTATTCATGCTTTCCGAGTGTTCGCTGTTACCTAAACTTGTTTACCTAGAATACTTCTTTCAATCCTCATATAAGATCAGCGTTCCATCTTGTTATTTATATAACACGTCTCATCCCTCTAAGTAGTTTTCCGACTTACCGTACTGAGCTGTTTAAAATGTCACCAAATTTAATGAACTCAGTTAATTCACCTTTGAAATTGTTTAGATCAAAAATTGCCATTCCAGTCTCCCTCCTTCTTTGGCATTTGTTCACCCATCACTAATGGTCGTTAGGCGACCGTCTGCGAGACCTCTTACCTGAGTCAGTGATGCAACGATACGGAACAGGCCCGATCGCAGACGACAGAGTTACAGACACTCGATTCAATGGTAGAACGTTAGACGTGACACTAAGTAGCCAAATTATTCGGGTTCGAATCGCAGACGGTACAAAGTTGGATAAGGATATGGGTTACTGACGGCGGCTAATAAACCAGGAATTGCCATTTCGGTCAGCCCCTCTCTCTGTCAGTTTTCCTTCCTACATCAGCACTGGTCACCGTGCCTTTGGCTGCAAGGGCTTTAGAGCAAGCCTCATGACGCAAGGTGATGAACATCTCCATGCCCTGGTCGGTGAAAGTTTGTGCCGCCTTATTATACATGTGCGCAGAGGGAGGATATAAAGCAATCCTGAGTAGGTTGGCTTGTCCATAGGATTTTTCACACTCTTATCTGTGTGTATCATAGGAAGTGTTCATAGGAGTCGGATGGCCTAAAGAGGTCTTTCTAACTAACTCCTGATAGCCCGATCACATTTTCTTCTCAATTGGCCTGTATCGAGTTCGCCCCTCCTTTTTACACCACTAAAACATCTGTGTGTTATCACGTTACTTCGATTGGCTGCCGTCCATGAGTTGTACACCCGAAATTCCTAAGCGTGGCATCCAACCTAACACGCCGATTAATGCAAGGCTTGTCCGAGTGCATGACCTCGAAGAAATCTCGGTCAATCCGGAATGAGCAGACACCAACAATGGGAATCCTAGTCGTGAGTGGACTATTCCCAGTATTCAGTGTATGCACGACTACATACGACTGGTTATAGATGATTGTGAACAAAGATCCTTGTGCTAGTCTGGTCGGCCTGGAACACGCCATGTCGTCAGACATATGGGTGGAGTACTTAGTCAGGGTTTTGAATAAAATATTTCCTCAAAAGTGGTACTTAGGGGATATAAATACATTTAATCTATAATGCTACTATATGTGCCTATAACGGCACCTTTGCATAAGGTTGACGAAAAGGAACGGGTAGCTTCTGTGCGCCTGCCCATCGACAATTTTATACATATGGGGATCTTAAATACTTTAAAAACCATTTTGCATCTCCTTAGGTTGGATAGGCTTATGTGAAGCGATGTTCCTACGAGCTGGCTTTTTAGTCATTTACATTACAGCCCATTATATGATGGTCTACTGCACCATATGTATTCCTGGAGGCCCATTAAACTGAAGTACTCGTGCGCAGTGGTATATAGCATGCACGTAACTGTTTTTATCTTACAAATACCCAATGGCCGATGTTCGGTTTTATTTAGAAGTCGCCTGCTAGTGATTTTCATCAGAATGTTTTCGTGTTTAAAAAGAAACAAGAGTAAAAACTTAGATGTTTGCGCCAAGGCATGGCCGAATTAGTAGGGGGACAATGAAGTTCACTTCCACAGTGGACCTTCGTAATTATATGCATATGCACATAAAAATGTCACAATCCTTTTATAC